>JAVRRP010001029.1:0-11936 GCA_036872775.1 Oleoguttula sp. CCFEE 5521 | reverse complement strand
GAAGCGCATGACATCGCTCTGCTTCTTCTTCTGCAACTCCTCGAGGTACTTGTGGGCGCCCATCTGTGGATTGGTGTGTTAGTCAATGCTCGTGGGTGAACGGCGGTTCGAGAGCTGCGCAACGGTGCTCATTGGCACATCCATTCCAGCGGCATCTCCAAGGAGGATAATTCGTACCTTTGCGGTTGTCGATGGGTTAGGGAGTGAGCTCCTTCGTTCGTCGTGCGATTGATGTGGTGGTGTCGACAAATTCTGAGAGCCCTGGTGCGGATGCCAAGACTTAGAAGGGCCCCGCAAAACGAACGCAGCCAATCACACGCCAGAGCTGCTTCGCCACGATCAGGCCTCTCAACTTCGCTTGTCGCAGATGTAATGACTGGCTGGCGCACGATGTAGAGAGAGGAGTCTTGTTGTTGATCAACTTGACCTAGATCAGATTATCGCGACACCAAAGTGTTGTCGCGATGCGCAGACGACGCGCCTCAGCATGAGCCGCACCACTGGCAGGCATTGAGGCAACCCAGAACACCCGCTTGAAGAACAGCACGGGCGGCGCAGACGAGACTATCGCAGGACCATGGTCTCTCACGACCGGCCCGCTGCTTCATACGCCGACCTACCACTCCCCGCTCCCTCCTCGAGCGCGCCCTTGTCATCAGTGAGAGCGTCCTCGGTCACATCTGGACGATCTACTGCTCGAAGACACCGCCATGGTCGCAGCGGAGGCTCGAGCGCATACCTGCCGCAGAACGAGTTCCCGATCTTTTCAAATACTGGAGATGTCGACGTTGTACTCGCGAGCGCAGATGGCAGGCAGGAGAAGCGCTACTTACTTCACCGGCTGATTCTCAGTCAGTGCTCTGCCTTCTTTGAGGCCGGGACAAGACCGGAATGGAGTCGTGGTGGAGGGCTGTCAACGATTGGAGAGGGAGGGTCACGCGCTGCTAGCCAGGAGCGCAGACCTTCACTGGAACAGCAGCCTGGCAAGCGATGGCGGTATACTCTTGACTGGCAGGCTGCAGGCACAGAGGACGTCCCTATGCTGGTGCAAGACACGGCGCCACCTTCCATCTTTGGTGGGCCGGAAAGAGACCTCCCTCCTCCAGTTCTACGACCAAAGCCCACCGGAGCCAACGCAGCCTTCTCGCGCAGCATGTCCAACTTCTCCGCCTTGTCTATCAATTCGCTGCCTTCGGCAAGCCAGCCACCTGCGAATCCCGATGATGAGATTCTGAAAGACTACGACAATCTGTTCCGCGTAATGTACCAGTATCCGCCCGCGCTCTCGACCTCGAACATCGCTACAGCGTACACCGAATGTAAAGCCCTGCTGCACCTTGCAGACATGTACGACGCGCTACCCATAGCCGGCACGCGAGTAGATCATCACCTGCTCCGCTTCGGCGCCAGACTCTACAAGCAGATCGCGAAGTACCCGCCCTCGTACCTCAAGCTCGGGTACCTCGCTCGATCACGCACAATCTTCGCCGAGGCTCTCATCCACGTGGTGGGTCAGTGGCCACTTGCACAGTCGTCACTACAGAACCAGGTCGATACCGCCGTCCTGGATCTCATCGAGGATAAGCACGAGGACCTGGAAGAAGCCAAGTCTCGCGTCGAGGCGAAGCTGTGGCGCCTCTCCTTGACCAATCCTCGAGGGGACCGTGTAACGCCTACCTCAGACTACCTAGCTTGGTTAGCCGTGTCCTTCTTTCGCTCCTGGGTCGCTGAAAATGCTACTGCAGGTCCAGTACCAATCCTCAAGCCGACTTCATCTGCTGGTGCTCAACCCCAGCTGCCTGCTCAAAGCAGCAGCGGCCGCCTCTTCCGCACTCTCTCCTCGTCCTCTCCCCTTCCTGGACTAGGTCGTGACGACTGTAAACGCTTCCTCAAGCTCTCGCCGGACCTGTATACACGCGACAATCTGAGGCGCTTCGAAAGGAAAGTCGAAGAGCTGCGGAATCTGGCGAGGGAGATTGTCAGGCCGATTTGTAGGAGCTTTCTCGAACTTGACGGCAGTGCTGGAGGAGGTGGAGTGGCGTTGGGGTATCTGACTTGCACGAGGGTAGGAGACGGGGAGTGGCCTTGGGAGGAGTAATATCGGGTCAGATGGGGGATGATGGATGAGTGATGAAGCTCGAGCCTTTTACGGCGTTTTGGCGATATGGTGGCATGATGGCTTCTATATACCCGGTCTATGTACTCACGATCTCTGTGCTGCTATCACGTGTATCCTCCTACTTTCACTGTCAGCGATCGTCTGGATATCTATTTCTGTATTATCTCGTCGATCTCGATGCCTGACACACGCCAAACGCCCCATATGTGCCTCACTTGCTTACCCCGGATTACTCGGCGGTAAGGTACGTTCATTCCATGTGGTGGTGGCTTGCGTCAAACATTCGGTGATTGACTCGATTTGCTCCCGAGGCATCTTTTTGTGAGAGAGTGCTTGGCTTTGCTGGACTTCGACTGAACAAGAGACCGCTACTGGGTGCGTTTGGAGATCGTTGCAGAGGGAAGGCAGCAAGAGGAGCGACAGCTGTGAGAGCTTGGGAGCACGGCTAAAGCGGACTTTGGGCGATACGAGACGGGACGCGTGTGCGATTTGAAGGGGTACGCGAGCGAACGTCGCATGTGCAAACGGTGAAGCCGGGCAAGAGGCGTCATTGTTAGGGGTTGGCCTGAACGAGGAACGGTGGGAGTTCACGTGCGCATGAGTATCAATTGAGGTGTTCTGGGAGACGAGATTTCGAAGATGACCTGACTTCGTGCTGCTCGACTCTTCCATTGAGATGGCGCCCTCCTGGTCCTCTCGCCTGCTCTCTGGAGGTTCTGGACAGCCTAGCTTGCGATCACAGAGCTACACTTCCTCTTCCTCCAAGCCTCTTCCACGACCGCCTCCCACGACCTCCAACTCGACCGAGCCTTTGCCCCGACCTCGAACTTCTGCAGGCGGCAGTCCAGCACACACCCACAACCGCTCCGTCTCGCATCCCCTCCCGCGCCTGTTCTCTCGCAAGAAGAGCGTCGGTAACCTCTAGGGCAGTCGGGATGACATCGATGTCTCCCTCGACGAAGGGCTAGTCCCTGTCCTAGTCGAAACCCTGCCGAAGCGAGATGCGAGTGGACGAGCGCTGGGAGGCAAGGGCGACGATGATGGAAAGGTGCAACGGGGGTGTGCGTGTTGTGGGGCGAGGTGTAGGGTTCCCCCTGAGGTGGGCAGGTTTAGGTGTATGTGCTGTTTGACTGTGAATGAGGTGGATATGGGGAGAAAGGATGCTGCGGAGGTGCAAGAGGGAAGGGGAAGGGAGGTGGTGAGCTTCGAGAGGACGAGGCGGGTGGTGGAGAGGTGTCTTGTTGGGTATTTGGAGGGAAGGTGTAGAAGGGAATCGGTCAGGAGCAACACTTTGACGGGCGATCTGCAGCGGGCGAGCGAGAGGAACAGTATCGGCAGATCTACCAGTCTGCCCATGACGACTACAGTCGATCGCATGGCTCAGCCGGTCTGCACTCCGCCTGCACAGACCGAGGTGGATGCGTCCTCGAAGCATCTCACCGACGCCCCTGTCACGACCTCACCGCCCGACACACCTGGCTCTGCAGACTTTCCAGTTATGACGAACGCGATCCGAGACTTCAGCGACTTTGACCTGTTTGCTTACGAAAGACGCGAGACTCCTCCTCCACCGAAGGCCAGGGTGCCGGTGTCTGGTCCTGGTCCTCCTGCGCCGCATCCTCTATCGCCTCGACGCAAGCCAGTGCCTGGGCAGCCGAATCGAAAGCCGCCACCGCCTCCATTGTTGAGCATGAACAAGCGAGCGCCATCACAGAATCTGCGACCTGATGGATTGCCGAATGGCGAACGGTCACCGCGCCTACCTCATAGTCCCCCAGCGGCACTCGACAGAGCTGCCCGAGATCGCTACGACCGCACAAAGCTCATCTTTCGCCCACTCGAGGACTACATGGCTAGTACCTTCGGCTCCCTCGATATTCTAAACACCAGCTTCTCGACCATCCGCCAAGTGCCACTTGGCAGGACAAAGAGCGAGTCTCATATATCAACGCCACCGCCGGAGCCCACTGTTGACTTTCCATCGAGTCCCATCGACTTGTTGAATGTTCTCGACGCGAAGACTTTGCTCTTGGGTGATATTGGCGAGAACGGGAGCTGGTGGGCTGGGAGGGTAGATCGTAAGATGGAATCCATCCAGATCAGGAGGAAGAAGGTCGGCAGCGGCACCAGTAAAGCCGTGAGCTCGAAGAGTCCGAACATCGACTGGGCAACGCTGGAGCAGTGGTATGAGATTGTGCACTCGGCCGGACAGGCGTGGAGATCAGCATTACCAGTGCTTAGCGCCGAGTGCGATCAGACGCATTTCGACGACGAGCAAGAGATCCAGCAGATCGAGACTGACTTGGCAGAAGCGAGGGAGCACGCTATCCGTACCCTACTGAAAATCACCGAGAACTTGCTCAAGCGGCCTGGCAAAGCGATCAAACAGCCTGAAGACATGCGGTGGCTGTTGGTTTTACTCGCGAACCCTTCACTGCATGCCGAGCAACGGCGACTTCGAGTCAAGCGCGCTGCTTCGACCGCTGCTGCGAACGGTACGCAAGGATTTAGTCCGGCAAGAGCTACTCAGCGACGCCCGATCATTCTGCATGACCCTCGATCGCCACCTCGTGACGCGGCCGTCACAGCTCACACTGGCATCATCAAGCGTATCCTCGGTCTGCTCGCTCATGCACCTGAGCCCAGCGCTCGCTACCTCACCACCTGGCTCTCTCGCCTTGACGAAGCTGCATTCATATCTAATGTGGATCTTGTGGCATCGTTTCTCACGCACCGTCTCGCTCGACGTAGTACGGGCAAAGCTCGTAGAACCAAGTCGATGAACGTGAATGATAATGGCGGTCTCATACCTAATCTGAGCAATGGCGCAGCAAGTACCAGTGTGCAGCTGCATAGCGCGTTAGGGCTGGCTGGAAGTACGAGCACGAAGAAGCGCACTGATGGGGATGGCGACGGAGGCGAGACCGAATGGGCAGCTGACTGGCAGCTTCGAGCAGCAGCAAAGATGATGAGTATGCTATTTGCTGCGAACGACAACTTCCAAGGTACACGAACGACCACATCAACATCACAAACAGAGATAACTTCGGCGCCTAGTCAGCTACTACCGACACATTATTTCTACACGACACTCCTCGACTCCGCCTCACCAGCACTTATCGCAGACTTCAAGCTCTGGGAGTCTTTGCCATCTCTACAAGTTGCACGCGCCAAGGACAAATTCGCCTTCTGCCAATACCCCTTTCTCCTCTCCCTCGGCGCCAAGATACGTATACTTGAGTTCGACGCTCGACGCCAAATGGAGCTCAAAGCTCGCGAAGCCTACTTTGACAGCGTCGTCCGCGCCCGAGACGGCGGCCAGCACTTTCACCTCCGCGTCAGACGGGACTGTATGGTTGACGACTCACTGCAGCAAATTGCTAGTGCTGTGGGCGCAGGCGGCGAGGACGTGAAGAAAGGTCTCCGTGTCCAATTTGCGGGCGAAGACGGCGTTGACGCGGGTGGCCTGCGCAAAGAGTGGTTCCTCTTGTTGGTGAGAGAGGTGTTCGACGCTGACCATGGCCTGTTCCTCTGGGACGATGAGAGCGGATGTTGTTGGTTTAACCCCGGGACGTTTGAGACGGGCGAGGAGTATTTCCTCGTGGGCGCGTTACTGGGCCTGGCAATTTATAACTCCACGATCCTCGACTGTCGCCTCCCTAGCTTCCTCTGGCGGAAGCTCTTAGCCTCCGCCCCTTCATCGCCAGGCACCACAGCCACAACCCCGCCTATGACATACACCCTCACCGACCTCGCGCAACTTCACCCCTCCCTAGCTACTGGCCTGCAAACTCTCCTCACATTCCCCGGCGATGTGCAAGAGACCTACGCCTGGTCTTTCGCGGCGCCCATCTCCCGCTACGGCACCCACACCACGCACCCTCTCCTCCCTAACGGGGAAGACAACCCAGTGACAAACGCCAACCGCGCCCAGTTCGTCGACTTGTATGTGCGCTACCTTCTCGACACTTCCGTAACGCGGCAATTCGAGCCTTTCAAACGCGGGTTCTGGACTGTTTGCGCTGGTAACGCGCTCTCCTTGTTCCGGCCGGAGGAAGTCGAACTGCTGGTGAGAGGAAGTGAGGAAGCGGAAATCGACGTCGACACACTAAGAGCTGTGGCTGTGTACGAGAATTTCCGCTCCCCGAACCCAGCCCATAGCCTGCTGCCCACGCCCTCGGAAACCGTGCCGTTGATATCCTGGTTCTGGGAGCTCTTCGCAGAAGCTTCACCCCCTCGTCAACGCAAGCTACTCGGTTTCACCACTGGCTCCGACCGCATTCCGGCGCTCGGAGCAGCGAGTCTGGTGCTCAGGATTGTGGCTGGAGGTAAGGGCTGGGGCGATGAGGGCGCGGAGAGGTTCCCGAGCGCGAGGACGTGCTTTAATCAGCTGCTGCTTTGGGGGTATGGGAGTAAGGCTTTGCTTGGGGAGAGGCTTTGGAGGGCTGTGGAGGAGGGGGAGGGATTTGGGTTGAAGTGAGGGCTCGCAGGTGGGGGTGTGAGATGGGAAAGGGTGGAGGTGGGGCTGTGTGGTAGGAGGGTATGACCTGTGATGATTATGCATTATGTACTCCGGTAACATATGGATCCCTCGACCGGCGCGAGCATGCTCGCACCTCGCCTATGATGCTCAGCGTCCGTTTCTTCCCAGCTGTAGCTGTCCGTCGTCTATAGCGGAGTACAAAGACGTACTTCGCCAGTGCTTCCAGCTGAGCGGTGGATGTTCGAGCGCTTTCTCAAATCGATTCTGAGTATGTTCGAGGGAAGGTGAACTGTCTATACGCCTGGGTCTAGCATCTCGCGGTCGGGCAACACCCAGTTGAGCTGAGATGTATACAGCTATCGAGAACCTTGTAAGGGCGCAGCGAATGCTCGAGCGTGGCATGAGAGCACTCCGCTGATGTTTCGAGGGCTGGTATGCATTAGGATCTTCGCTGTCTCCGTCCGAGACTGCATTCTGCGCGACTGTCTTGGCCACACTGGATCGTCTTGCGCTCAAGGACAGTAGATCCGAGGTGATGTCGATCCTTCGACCCTGTCAGCTTTGTTCCGTGCCGAATGAAAGGCGATAGCTGAGGCATTGCAGTGGTGTATGATGACCACCTTTGATCCATGAATTCGTCAGCAGGGCTCTGAGTATGGTTCCTAAGAGCATGCTTCGAACGCGGTCTTCTACGGAGGGCTGACTGCAGTGGCGAGAGCGCCGTGGCACAGATACTGCCCACGTCTGTTAGGAAGTCGTCGGGAGCAGAGACCCTCACGCACTGCTGTGGTGTAGGACTGCCGCGTATGGTCTCCCTCGCAGGTGGCGGTCAGCCATTGTAGACCTCGAGGGCCTTGGACTGAGTGGCAAGAGCGCATGTAAGCACGAGTTGTGTGTAGTGAAATACACTGGTCCGTGCCCTCGCACTTTCAGGCTTCTTGACGTGAATGAGGCTGTTCACTTCCTCGACCACTACCACAACTTGCAACAACACAACATCAAGACCTCGACAGTACTGTCGCGATGGCGGTAATGGCGCTGCGAGTGCCATTCTCGTCAGCATGTCCCATACGCGGCATGAGCATGACGCGAGCAGTGCTTTGGGGGAAGATGCTGACTTTGGCTTGAGTTGCCGGATCGGTCTTCTTTGTTCACTTGCAGCAGCGCCCACCTCCCACACCGACAACCACCTCCTGCGGCGATCTTGCCTCGGTGACCGCAGCAGCTCTGAACATGATCGCGAGGTGGCCCTGCAGTATCGCAAGCGCAAGGGCGCAATCGGTGCAGAGGTGATGTCTTCCGTTCCAAAGAGGCACGGATGCGTGAACGCCATCAACCAAGTACTCTGTCATCTCACCACTGCTGACACTCGGATCCTCTTATGCACCAGCATAGTGCGGTGCTTGCCAAATCTACAGTCCCGCGCAGTTTCGGGATGCTGGCTCTTCGCAGTCACAGTCTCGCCTCGACTTGAGATACAAAAGCATCCGTAACATCTGACATAGCTCCAGAATCTACCGACCGAGATATCGAGAAGTCCCTTGCATGACTGGTAGCAGCCAAGCACCAGCACCCCGGTCTACGTTTCTCATTTCCGTTTGTGGTTGGCGGCAGGTGGCGAAAGACACAGAAAGAGCACGGCGACATGTCCAGTGCTTCACATCTCCCTCGCTTCGATTCAAGACCTTGACGGACCCTTCTCATCGGTGTTACCGCTCATCATTGCGCGGAAGTGCACTGTCAGCGGCGCTAGTCTAGACTGACGCTGTTTTCAACGCCGACCTTCCAGGCAGGATGCCAGTTAGCAGCGGCGAGCCAGCTCTACGTCCCGCGTAGTTCCTCATGTTTCTACCCTTGGATGATTCACACTCTCGGCGATGCTTCTTGCTGCCGGCCTGGGCTTACGGTAGAGTGCGTTATAAGCCTGCATCGTTGCAATGCCTGAAGCGGGGTCTCGGCGGTAGTCCCTGGACGTCACCCACTTTCCAATGCTTTCCTTAGCTGAGCGTCTGTGCAATGGAGGGAAGTCTTGATGCTCGCTCGTGCTAGCTCTCGACGTCTCTTCCACTTACACTTTCTGGATTCCCTTGGTCGGCATCGGTAGGCCATATCTCAGGCCCGAGTAAGTCCAGTCGCTTCCGTCCAGAGTGCAGTCTCTTAGCAACGCATTCTCGCCGCCGGTCTGTACCGACGCCTGATATGGAGCCATTTCAACGATTCCTTTCACCCTCTTCCAGTCGCCATCGGCGACCAGTTCCTGAGGCCCGTGTAAGTCCATGGCTTTCACTCTCCAGGCGTAGGGCCAGTCGTCGAGGACCTTGCTGTCGGCCGGCGCCGTCGCTTGAGTCGTCTCGACATTTGCCTTCGGCTATCTCTGTCTTCCCATCCGATCCCTCCGGCTACTTGATGTCGTGTAGCGGCAGTTCGAGCCTGGGCTCACGTGTCCGGCGGCGACTTCGGAGTCACTTTTCATACTCTGAGTGTACTGGCCTCGGCTGTTGCATTCAGATTACATTCCTGTCGACTGATAGCGTCGCAGCTCAGGCTGATGACTGCATGATCGTCTTGTACGATGCGCGAGCCGAAAGGCGATGAGTGTGGCAGCTCTGGCTGCCCGCTCATCTGCCAACCGTCTTCCGTACTGATTCGTATCTCATCCTTTTCACGTGGAAGACCATCTGTTTGGGGTAGACGTCCTCAACGCATAGGAAAGCGCTGGACCCCGTCAACAGTTCGACGCGATATCCTTGCAGCACTTGCTGGCTTGTGCAGGGTGGTGGTGGCCGACGGCAGTTGTGGCTTTCTCTCCCGCTCCTGTGTGCGGAGCGGGCATCAGGCTCAATTCGCCAAGTATACCCGACCAAAGGCACAACATCGCGATCGAAGGCAAGTCTCGATTGCCTTCGCTCGACGGGTTCGTGGCTGATATTTGGCCTTGGGCATCTCTTCATTCTCAGAAGCTCTATGAGACCATATCAGCTTTGGCTGACCAGTCGAAGACGTCCAAGACATTTTGATGACACAGCCGACTGTTGCGGCTCTGGCTCAACGATCGTGAGCTCTTTGATATCCATTGGTGCTCACTTCACTGGAAGGGTAATCTGGTTTCCAAGATCAGTACGCCTAAGGGGTAGCCTGATCGTAGTCTTTTTCGAAAGACTCGAGACGACAGCCGTTTCATACGGTATTGAATGATGTTGGCAGTGGACTTAGCTGTCGATCAGGGTTCTTCCCGAAGATCAAAGCCGTGCAATGGCAGACGCATCGATTCTCCTCAAGTTGTCAAGTGCTATTCGATCACACCATGAGCCGTTGTGGCCGGCTTTCATCATGAGGCACAGAGGATGACACTCCCGAGTGTTATCGTGGATGTCTCTTCCATTTCTTCTCCATATCTACTACTTGCGGACCCTCCTTGAAGTATCTCACCATTCACGCGGATACACTTACACTTGAGAGTCCAGTATGTCGGTAAGCCAAGTAGCATTGATGCGCATGAGCGTTGAAAAGCTGTTACTAAGGGGGCGAGTTGGCAGAGGGTAGAAGTGTCCACACTGGTCAACCAGCACTCGGAGGTGATTCAGCGGTACGCTTGCACTGCTAGTGCGCCTTGAGAGCGGCAGACCGCCGTCGCACGAGTGCTACTAGTTCACCAGCATACCGACAACACCTTCTCATAGGGACTAAGCTCATGGCCTTGGAGCTGAAAGCCTTGAGCGTCCACGAGGTGTAAAATGTGGGACTTCGCGACAAGGCCACCGGGATTGCGCGTTGACGCAAGTAAGGTCTGTTGGCTCTGAGTGTGGTAGAGGGTATAGGTAGCGAACTTTAGCACTGAGTTCTGTGGAGGTCGTACCTAGTCACTGCACAGATGTCAGCCAAGAACAGCCGTGCGAACAAGCTTGCTGGTCAGGCTGCTATACGGAATCATTGCGTGTTGTCTAGGGGGTAGAGGATGGTTCGAGGTAAAGGGTACTTGAGTGAGAGCTGCGGGGACCATCACTGCTTTTAAGCCGCATCACCCCGGAAGCGTCAAACGCTTCCATTGGCACGGAGTTGGCATTGAGTCAAGAGCATGGTGCTGAAGCTCTCACAAGAGCACGACCTTACTGACGGATGGGTACGTGGCCGTCACCGGTAGCTCATGGCGTATATCTTGTGTGAAGGCGAGATCCAAGAGTACATGCATGGGCATAGAGCGAGTCAGTCAAGCAAAGCAATGATGGCAAGCACTGTCGTTGGATGTAATCCTGGTGCCGAGCAGCTTGCTCGCCCTTGCGTGGATCGACAGCATGTTCATCGTACCATGACATCAACAAACAGAGGTATGTCAACATACGTTGACGTCCCCGCAGCCAAGAGCAACGTTCGTCAGGCTTTGGAGGTAGTCCGTGGTGCTGTACATCCCAAGCCAGGTAGCTGGGGAGTATGTGATAGGGAGACCGCACTTGGCATATCCTGCTCTGCGGTCTGATCGGTGTTGCGTCTGGGATGGGAGAATGACATGCTGTAAGATTGAGAAGTATGACATGAGCCGGACGCATGATCATGCGCTGTATCTCGCGAGTGCTGTGATCTTCCACATCGCGCGGCACCGAAGTGCTGCCTTGGCAACCTCATGGTTCACAGGTTGACGTCAAGTATTCAGTAATTCGAGCTGCTGGAGATCGCCTGACACCTGCTCAGTCGAACAGGAGGACTGACTTCGTTGCATATATTCGTCTAATATTGGTGGTAACTCCGACATGAGGTGCTGCATTGATTGCCGTTTCGGTGGCGCCAATGCCAGCTCAGTGCGGTGGAGCCTTCTCTGGGTGGTCTGATAGCCCCGCGCACATCAGTGATCAGGATCTCCGCTGTTTGCGATGTTGGGGTGTAGCTCCAGCATTGATAAAATAGTTGACCAGACATGATACGCGGCTCCTGGTCTGGTGACCAAGGCTCGTTGACAGTCAAGGCAGATGTGCCGGGCACCACAGTCACAGGCATGATGTCGCACTCAAATTGGCTGGCCGAAGAGTGCTTTCCTGAGCATCACTGCGTCGGAGTAGGTACTCCAGGGTGTGCGGAGTGCATGTCAATGTCGCAGTCGCTTTTCTAGATCAGGTATGATCAAGGTGGACCTGGAAAGCAGCCGACTGGTTCGGCATCGTACTCTGCTCACACAGCTCCATCCCGGCGGTGCCATCTGCACTGCAGCATCTGCTCTCGTGACATGGCGTGTGTCAATCGCAAAGCACCTTGATTCGTACAAGCGCTGCATGGCGTCTCTTTCTCCGCATTCTTCGCAGCAGTGCCCCTGATCCCTGGCACCACCGCCGCCCTGCATGCTGC
>JAVRRP010001028.1:0-11941 GCA_036872775.1 Oleoguttula sp. CCFEE 5521 | reverse complement strand
GGAAGTTGATGTTGAGCCAGATGAACATGCCTCCGACGGGGAAGATGAAGTCGTAGACTGGTGTCTTTGTAACGACGCTCCATTCATCGGCGTCGACTTCATCGGTGGCGATGGAGTTGCGCCGACCGGTCTTGAGGAGGTACTTGTTGTCGTCCAGGATGGAGCACATAGTCTGCATTCGCCTTTCGTAGTTTCCTCGCAGACCCTCAAGCCAGCGAACCCAACCGGGCATCTTCCATCCCGCTCCGTCAGGCAATGCCAAAGAGCCTTTCTTTGTGGTCTCGATTCCGCTATGATCTGGCCCGAGCAAAGTCTCGGCTATGATGCTCTGCACGAAGCCTGAGGGCTGTTGCGTGGAAGTCTCAGTGATGCGCAGGATCCGCTCGACGATGTCTGGTTGGGCCGAGATCCAGCCGAGACGGCAACCTGGGGCGACGGTTTTGGAGAAAGTGTCGAGGCGGATCACGCGACCATCGGTGTCGATAGAGATGAAGCTGGGCACGAGCGAGTCGAGAAAGGGGAAGCCGGAGGACTTCCAGCTGGAAGGGCGCGCTTCGCCGGTTGTGAGGAGAGTGGTGTTGGCATCTGTAGGCGGGGTGATGGCTGCCTTAGAGGACGCAGAAGTGCGGCTCAGAGGGCCGACTCTGTCAGCATTGAGGGCGGTGGAGGAAGGGAATTGGAGGTACCAGTACGGGTCATCTTCGACGATGATGACATCGTACTTAGAGCAGAGGGCGTAGATCTCACGACGGCGGGCGAGGGAGAGCACTCCAGACGTAGGGTTCTGTCCCATTCTAGACAATGTCAGCATACTGCTCCCAGATCAGATGTAACTTCCAACACTCACGTCACAGTATACATCAAATGCGGCCTCCTGCCCGTCTTGAAGTCCCAATTCTCAAGCACGTCTTTCAGCCCTCCCTTGCCAGTAGCCAACATACCCTCGTCGTCCATCTTCACCGGCGCTACATTCATCCCCCTTGGCTTCGCAGCCTGAACGGCATTCATGTATGCGAATTCCTCACACAGCAATCCCTCGCGGTCTCTAACCCAGTCCTTCTCCTCGCTCCACTCGTTCGTGAAGGCTGTAAGTACCTTGCTGAAGCCATCTGTGTTGCCGCATGTGAGGATCACTTCTGGACCGCCTTTGTACGGGCAGTTAGGGTGCAGGTGGTCCTGCGTGAACTGGCGGATGAAGTAGTACAAGGGCGGGTAGCCCTGGGCTGTGCCGTACTGGAGAGCGGAAGAGAGATCGATCTTGCGGATCGGGTTGGGCTGGTGGGAGGTGTGGGGCACTGCGATTTGGGATTGAGGCTGATTGAGTGGGCTGCTCGTCGCCTTGGCCTTGCTGTTCTTGTCATCGAGAGAGAGGGAATTAACAAGCTGATGTACTGGTGGCGGATCGATTGGCTCGTTCGGCGTTGGCTTCCAGCGCTCGGGTTGGGCGACCTTCGCCTCCAGAGTGTCGAATGGGAAGTAGTAATTGTTTGGCAGGCCGCCGGCAAGCTGGCCAATGCCTGGGATGGCGAAGTACTTGTAGAACGCCTTCATCGAGCTAGCCGCGCGCGACTTTGTAGCCCGACTGAGATGGTGGCTAAGGTCCTTTGGCGGCGGTCTGCTGTCGACGGCGCCATCGCTGCTGTCTGTGGACTGAGGCATGGCTGGCAACGTCGTTGTGGCCATGACTGATGTTATTGTGGTTGGACGGGGAGAGATTGAAGAAGCGACGGACCTACCTAGGCTGACAAGTTAGCATTCACGGCATCGGGGTTGCCATCGCGCAGCTACATGGTGTTATCGGAGTTGATAGCGACCTGACTAATGCGGACGTTCGATGATGCCCTGCACTAGCTCTGGCCCGCGTGTAGTCGCGCCCTATGCCGCTTCGCAGTGGAATGTGGAGGTTTCATCAGAGGAAAGCGGAAGTCGCTCGAGATTCTCGAAGCTCGAATCACCACTGGCTCGGTGAAGAGTCATTGGCATAATCTAGCTTGACCGGCTCTGGAATCCTTTGAAGGAGCGAGCAAGATCTCGATAGATTGCGCCCCTAGATGACATAAGCCGGCTCAGTGAGCTTGGAGGAAGTCTGTACTTTGTCGAGGCCTGGAACGCATGACGATGGAGGTCAAACTATCGATCACCATCAATCAACACGCGCGCCCAGCTGTTTGCTAACGAAGTGAGGGCCGCCAATGCTACCAATCCAACGTCCGCGGCCGCACGATCCTGGCATTGTCAAGCGCAAGTGTACAGTCTCTCTATCTCCTGTCCTTCCTCTCACCTGTTCCTACGTTTCTATGAAGCAATGATCTCGAGATGCATTTACCTTTGGCATACCTAGCTTGACCTGGAGCTCACTACGGGGTTGGAAGAATGGGCCCGCAGGACGAGGAGTCGGCGCAGGGCATGTCTTCACACCAGGCCATCCGACCATACCATGACGATTCAGATGAGAGCGATAGCTTCGGCCCTGACGCACCGCTCAACTCGTCCCGACCATCGACCGAGCTGGACTACAACAAGACAGTCAATCCGACATGGCGGGAGAATATAGCAGGGCGCATACCACCTAGCATAAGACGGGGTTGGAGAGCCACAGTCACTTGGGTTAAGGGACCGGAACCACCACGGATCTTCAGCATCACGCCATTCTTACCAAAGGTCCAACATGCACCTATTGCGCTGCTGGATCGCTATGCGCCGAAGAAGATACACCGCTTTGGCCTATTGCTACTGTTTTACTTCACCTGGCTACTGACCTTCAGCCTCATCCTCTTCCGTAGCAGCCAATCCAGCGATATCCCAGGGTATGGCACTCCAGTCCGGCTCACCTGTACTTCAAGATACTGGTCAGACGCAAACGGCTGTGGAATTGATGGAAACCGCTGCCGACCTTTCTCGAACGCTACACTAGCCTTCAGATGTCCAGCCGACTGCCACAAGATCATATTGCTGAATCCTCACGCAGTCGGAGACCAGGAGGTAGTCTATAAACCCCTCGTCATAGGTGGGCCGTTGGACTACAACATCTCCCTTTCCTCAGAGCTCCACGACAATGCAGTCTATCGCAGCGACAGCTTCATCTGCGCATCTGCCGTTCACGCAGGGTTTCTCCGGGACATCACAGGCGGCTGTGGCGTGCTATCACTCGCGGGCGAGATCTCGTCGTTCCCTGGCGGCAACACACGTAACGGCATTCCCGCCGTCTCTTTCCCTTCCTACTTTCCCCATACCTTCGGCTTCCTCAAGAACACCACCACGCAATGTCGCGATCTCCGCTGGCCGGCGCTCATAGTCTCGGTCATCTTTACCTCCCTGCTCGCGCTGTTCACAACCTCTGCCCCAGTGTTCTTCTACACAACCTCCACAATCCTCTACCTGACCACCGCTCTCGCCACGGATCCACCAGCCCAGACAGATTTCCCCAGCTTGATCAGCATAGCCGCCGGCCGCTTCCTGCCAGCAGCGTTTTGCATCGCAATCACATACCTCTTCACCGCGCGACGGACGCTTACCAATCTCACCGCCCAGATTGAGAAGACTGTTCTCTGGCTCGGGCCCGCTTGGGTAGGCGCGTTGAACAACTACACCTTTGATCAGATCCCAATTCAGCGCCTAACGCCTCATGATCTGCACGCTCAGCCAGGCGCGATTCCAGCGCTGATCATAGTTGTGCTGACGATCTTCGGCATTGCGCTCGGGCAGGCGTGGTCCTTCCGGCTCGAAGGTCGCATGCCGAAGTATTTAATGATCTATGGCATCTTCGTAGGGAGCTTGCTGATCATGCTCGCGCTCCCATGGCTGAGCCTGAGAATCCATCATTACATCCTCGCCCTGCTTCTGCTGCCGGGTACTGCGTTCCAGAACCGCCCGAGTCTGGTGTATCAGGGCCTGCTGGTCGGATTATTTGTCAACGGCGTGGCGAGATGGGGGTTCGATAGCATATTGCAGACGCAGTACGACCTTTCACGAGGGCAGCAGCAGGGGTCGACGTTGCCTATGGTGGATGTGCTGGGCACTGGAGCGACGAACATTACATTTGGCTTCGGCGGGCTGCCGATATGGGATCGACGGGAGAAGCAGTACGACGGCATCAGTGTTCTTGTGAATGATGTGGAGCGCTTCCGAGCCTACGGCGATGAATGGAAGGGTGCATTGGAGGATGATGGCAATCTGAGCTGGACTTGGGAACGCTATCACCTCAAGGTCGATTTGAGTAGGCAGTACCCAGAATACTTCCGCTTTGCGTACATGTCTGGGAGCGAGACTGGGGACTACAGTAAGGCTGGTGTTTGGGAGAGCAATGGGAATTGGATAGAGCCGAAGGCTGGGGCAAGTAGTATTGATACGAAGGAAGTCGTGGTGAGAAGCGTGGAGGGGTTTTATGATGGGATATAGAAAGATATAGACGGGAACGTGAAACGACATAGTGAAGCTCGTGGTACGCACATCATTGGCTTTGTCGTTTCGCCATACTTGATGGAACGACTAGGTGACTTCAGTTGGGCCACAGTGATTTTGTAGAGGTATTGCACATCACGGAGTGCGGTCATCCCTATGCCGTGAAAGGTTTCAAGCTATTGCGATGCTGACATCGGCGATGGAGCTACAGCTATCTCTGTGGTTCTACAAGCAATCATATCCCGTCTCCGTAGACTGTGTCAAGTGTGGTATGGTCCTATCACCCAGCATCAACCATAGCCTAATCACCATCCTTGTCTTCGTCCTCGGATTGCTTGATAGGCGACTGTGGTGATTACTGCGTGGACTCCTACAGCGCGGACGTTGGCTGCGATTCGATGCTGAAGCGGCCGAGCTCAGTCCCCATCGCCGTCTTACGGCCTGATGGAGCTCCAGCCATGGTGGTGATGGGCGCCGGAGGAGGCTTCTCGCGGTCGGGAGAGGGGTGGCTGACCGACGCAATAGTGTGCATGCGCGATCAAGCTTTTGAGATGCCGGGCGTAGGGAGAGCACCACTGAATCTGGGCGGGGCGGGTGGCATGGCGGTGCGGATTATATCTTGGAGATCTTAGGTACCTTCACCTTCATCGACACCAGCTGGCTGCTGCTCATCCTGCTCGACATCCGCCATGACACCTGCTGAATACTTCATCGTCCCATCGTCCTGCTCAGCCTCAGCCTCAGCTTCCTCCTGCTCCAACGCCAACTTCGCCGTTGCCGCACGTCTGTCCGTCTCCTTGTGCGCCTCCTTGCGAAGATTCAGCGCCTGCTCATACATCTTGTGAGGAAATTCATTATCCTGTACGAGCGCGCGACAGTCTTCGTCCAGAATTCGGACCGCCTCATATGCATGCTGCAGGAACATTGGATCGTCGTTGTCTTGGGAGAGGATCATGTAGCAGCGGGCAGCATAAATGGGTGGCAGCGCCGGATCCTACAAGACAGATCTACAGTCAGCGTTTATTCTATTTCGGGAGTACTGCGGTTGTAATATAAGACTCACCAGCACAAGCTCAGCAGCGACGTCAAATGCCTTCTCGTCCTCCTCGCGGTAGAGCTTCATTAGTGCCTTGTATCTTGAGAAGTAGTACTTGTCGAGGTCATCGGTAAGACGCGCTGGTATAGTCCAGTCATCATTTGTCCGATCGGATGCCATGCTGTGCAGTCACTTGGTGGCGATCGTGTCGACGGCGAGGGAGTGAGTATTTCCAGGAGCACGAGGCGACCTTGAAGTCGAATGAAAGTGACCACAGGAGAGGCAAGGCGAATGAAATACGAGAGGTGGTGTGCTCTCAAAGTGCGGCGAGTGAGTGAGCTTCAGACATATTGAAAACTGAAGGTGTCGCTCTTGCCACTTTGACCGCAATGGTGTGAGTGCTTGCGCCCAAGAATGTTCTTACTGACTGCATGAATATGGCGAAGTGAGCATTGCTAGCGTATAGTAGTAACGACAGCCAGCCAAGTCGCCACACGAGACGGGACAATGAAGTTGATGTAGCCTTGAGTGAAGCAACGAGATAGTGAAGTGTTCAACCTACCGGAGTATCGTCTCTGAACACAGCCCACGCGACTTTTATGACTGCATGGACTTTATCTTTCTTTTACATGGTTGATTCGTCTCAGTCGTAGCACATTACTAAGCAATGCCTGACGGAGTCTCGCGTGTCATCTCGTCCTCAAAACCTTCATTTACAGCCGCAGCCCCCCGTCCGCAGACTCACTCTTACTGTGGCCCGTGCTCAGTAAACCAATTCACAAAGGTGAAAAGACTGGCCTTGGGGGTCCTCGTAAGGTCGCTGTAGTTAAGATACTGCATACCGAACCTCACATTGGTGCCAGAGCCCCATTCGAAGTCTACAAAACAAGTCAGCACCTTTCCTGTTGCGCCGTGTCAGCTGTGAAGAATCAGATGAACTCACTATCGAAGATGGCCCAGCCCAGCGCTCCGGAGACTGGGATGTCATCCTCCACAACAGCGGCGAGCATACTGTCAAGGTATCCCTGGTAGTAGTCCGCCCTCCTGAGGTCCCACAGGGCAGCGTTCAGGTTAGGCATCTGGCTCTCAAAGGGTTCCGCAAAGCCAAACTCTGTGACCATGATAGACGGCACTGTTGGGAAGAGCGTCTTCTTGATCGCATTGAGGAACTTCCGAAGGCCAACAGGTGTGCTGTACAGCCAGCTGACTGCCGGATCGGCACTCGGCCCAATCGGAAAGCCGTCCGGTGCCGTCGATGCCGAGCCAGCACACTCAGGGTAGCCAGGGTATGAAGAGTTGCTAGTGCAGGCCTCGAGATCCGGGATCCCGAAAGCGTAGTACCCAGTATATGGATCGATGGCAAAGAAGTCGCAGGATCCTTTGACGAGAGCCTTTTCGGCCTCAGTGAAGGCTGGTAAAATATCGCCCAAAGTGTCCTTAAGAGTCTGCGGGTAGTCGCCTGATGGGCCCCAGACGGGGTAGTTGAACCAGCCCAGGACGAAGTCATAGTTGCGTTGGACGGAGACAGCGTCGGCGGGGGCGGTGGAGTTGGCTTCCTGTAAAGTCCTATTAGTCCTCACCCTCAGGTTTGGGCTCCAGGCGACATACGAAGTAGTTGCCTGAGTTCTTGAAGCTGATCTTGCCCTGGCCCTTGAACTCTTCGTGATACCACTTAGCTACCTTGGCGTGGGCTAGCAGGGTGTAGTGGCCACAGGTGAAGCGAGCCTTGATGCCCTGCGTCACATTGTTGTACAGCGGCAGGTAGGTGCCAAATGGGTAGTACGAGTATTGCCAGTTGCCTGGAGATGTCAGCTAAACGTAGTGGAGCTTTGCTATATTCCTGAACTCACAGTATTGCGGCTCGTTGATCGTGAACCACGTGTCGACCAAATGGTCATACCTCTGGATGATGAACACCGCATAGTTGAAGAAGTCGTCAACGATCTTCGCATCCGACCAGGCGCCGTAGCTGTTGAATAATTCCAAAGGTGTGTCCCAATGGAACAGCACGGGCGAAGGTTTGATGCCGTTCTTCACCAGTTCGGCGAAAACATCATCGTAATGAGCCACACCTTCCGGATTGATCGGCCCACTGCCAAATGGGAAGATTCGAGGCCACGAGATCGAGAAGCCGAACTCTGGAATGCCGACTGCCTTCATACGGGCGATATCCTGCTTGTAGAGGTAGTAGTGCGAAGCTACAACGTCGCCGGTCGTGTTGTCGGCGACTTGCTTGGCAACGCGATGAGAGAGGAAGTCCCAGATCGAGGGACCTTTGCCCTCGTCTTTCGCAGCGCCCTGGTACTAGTTAGCTTCATCGTAGATATTTCAAGATGATGTGAAAGCTGTCTTACCTCGATCTGGTAGGCCGAAGAGGCAACACCCCAGATGAAGTCCGCGGGGAGATGCTCGCCACTTAGGTTTCCGACATAGCTTGGCACATACGGATGTAGTCCATTGCTCGGGTTGCCATAAGCTGTTGGCTCTGGAGTTGGGCTCACTGTCGTTGTCACAGGCCCGGTAGCAATCGGTCCCACCTGGTTCCAGAGGAAAGCCAGCCTCTCGTTCGAGAAGTCGTTGTTGGGGAGCTGCGTACTCGCGAGCGAAGGATCGAACGACTTCGTCGAGTACGTCGTCGAGACCCCAGTCGGATTGGCAAAGGTGACGCTCGACCCCGCTGCTGCTGAAGTTGTCGCGTTCCCGTAGGTAGGTGGATGGGCAGAGACTTGAGCTGCTTGAAGCAGAGCCGCAACGGCGACTCGTGTACTATTCTTCATCTTGACAATCCGCAGACAGCAACGAGACTACGACGAGAAGAAAGCCATCGTGTACCAGCGTACCTACCTCGACCTACAAGTACCTCCTCCCATCACCATGGCGCCATGATCGCCAATGCCTCATTCGCATGCGCGATGAGCGCATATCAACGTCAATGCTCCCAGGCTCATATGCGTTGCCATGCGGTTCCCAAGCCAAGCCGTCAGTGTTCATTTAGCCAGTCTTGTTCCTGAGGAGAATGCGTGCGTATGAGCCGCGATTGTGGAGAGAGAACACGAGGTTGTAGATCGGAGGGTGGCTGTCCGGGCCGGTTTGGACGAAGCGATCGGCGTTGTGGGATGGGATCCGGTTGCAGAAGGGATGTCGCAAAGTTGGTCAAATAACTCAGTTGCAAGGCGAGATGAACTGATCAGTGCGACAACAGATGATTCTAGCTACCCATCGATACCTCGGAGGCAGTGCTATTGTCCAACACCTCAATGCTCCGCGACATACCAGTTACGCTTGCCATAGCGGACTCTGGTCTCGAACCCGACTTCATCAACTATACATGGTCTGCTCTCGATATCTACTCTACCTCTCGTATGCAACTACTCCGCATCTATCCTGTACAGGACCCATTGCACTCTCCATTCCACGAATACACGTTTCTAGATCGCCCATTGCACAGCCAAGTGCACACACCTCCCAGCCTCGGAATCCCAAGCCACTCAGCGATGGACTTGTGCGTATAGTAATTCCAACGTAGTATGCAATTCCGAGGCATCCATCTTGTTCTTAGAAAAGCCATCACCGACTTCATCCCACTCAGCAGCACCAGGCACATAGCCCTGTACCCCAGGCTCAAGCGGAGCGACCGTACACACCTTCCTCTCGGCACTCGCAGCGTGCTCAGCATCGATGAAATGCCAACGGTCACGTTTCAGTCGACGGGACGCGCGTGCCGGGGCGCATGACTCTTCAGCTCCTCATTCCAGGTTAGCGATATAGAGGATTATGTCCCACTAGTTGCGAGGATCGCGATAGTCTGCGTACTGTTTCTACCGGATGTTGAGGCTCTCGTATTTGTTCCATTGGTTGCGTTGGCGATTAGGCTCTTCTAGACCGAGGTGATCGTCGGGGCCGAGCTTGTCGGAGAGTACATCTTCTATGATTCATAGTCAGTAGGAATACAGGCACCAGTTAGGTGTGGAGGCGATAGCTTACCATCCTCAATCCACACCGGCCGACTGTAAGCCTGCCCACCCTTGACGACAGCAAATCTTATCTTCTCGAATCCCTTGCCCTTGATCCCGATACGTTTGCTCAGCCTCTCCTTCGTCTCGCTGAAGACCTCGCCCTCTTTCATTGCGAAGATGAAAGGCACAGAGTGGTGTTTACTTGGTTCTTTCTCGAAGTGGAAGCACCACACCAGTCGATCTTTCGAGTCCGGCGTCAGAGTGGCCTCCTCTTCCGGAATACGTTCAGCATAAATCGTGAGGAACTCGTTGAGGCTGACGATCGGCGTCGTGGGCGGGAGGACCTTATAAACCTTCCCGCTGTGTGCCTCGTAGAAGCGAATGGAGTCTAGAATCTCATCAGGCAGATTGGCGCGCTTCTGCAGCAAGGGCAGTACCTCTGTGAATTGCGCTGACTTCGGAACGAGAACATCATAGGGCTCCTCCTTCGTGATACCCTCAGGAAGCCAGATAATCCTGACGGTCTTCCGCTGCTCAAGGTCCTTCAAACTCATCTCTAGCACCTCGTAGAAAAGCGAGTCGGTCTGCTGGGCCGGCTGATAGCTGTAACCGGCACCGGCGGCGCCGAAAAGGATGCTGAGAATCGTGGTGCCTTGCTGAGGCTTCACTATCGTGCGAGGTTTGCCGGACTGCACATTGGCCGTCGTGAAGCGGAGATGCGAGGGTTCGACTGCATGCTCACTGACTAAAGTAAGTTGCTCCGCGACCTTGGTGGCGAGAGTGTCGTACGTGTCTTTCCGCGAGAGCGATATGCTGAAAGCTTGATCATCATCATTTCGGACGCTGAGATTCTGTGTGGCTTTGGGGACGAACTTGACGTAGACGCGGTTGATCAAGAAGTCATAGAATTCCTTGGCAGTCAGCACTGCGGAAGGGGTCGTCTGCCGAACAGCTTTGGCTTCGTCTTCGTTGAGATGCCGTTGGAAGCAGATGATGTCTCCGTCCTGGATCTCTGAGGCAGCCAGCGTAAGCTTCGGCTTCATCTGCTCAACGTACGTCTGCTTGATCTCTTCGTACAGGTCAAGCAGCACGCCGACTGCCCAGCCCATGCGATCGAGAATTTTTGGCGCAAGGTCCTGCACTCGATCTGATGGGCTCATGTACACGTGCCCAACGCCTCGTAGTGTTTGTCGCTCCACGTCGAAGTACTTCAGGAAGATGATCATTGGCTGTGTCGAGGAGGGCTGCTGTACGCCTTGCATGTTAGGCGATGAAGGTGTTGAGACTACCTCATTAGGCCACGTATAGTCTCCCTCCTCGCCCTTCTCGGCTGCCTCGACGAAGATCCGAAAGCCACTATTGCGCGTACTGAATTTGTCTGCAGCCTCTTGCAGCGTCATATCTGCCCAGGGAAGCGGATGGTCGGGTCGCACAGTTCCGTTCTGCCGATTCACCATAATCCATGGCCGTATTGACTTGGCGTCTGCGTTCTGCTCCTGTGCCAGGAATGCTGTGAAGTCCGCGACAGTCATGCTCCGTAGTAATCGGTAGATCTTAGGCGCCGACAAGTCAGTCTCGGATTCCGAGGTCCAATTAATGATGTCCGTTCCTTCATAAGCTCTGTAGCTCGCTTCTGTCGCCACGTAAACATTCATGTATAAATGAGCTTCTTCGCGCTCTTTCCGTCGCTTTTCAGCGGCTACGCGCTCCTCCTGTATTCGGATCGGCAGATGTTCTGGCGGCTGCATCTGGTCTTCTGGAGGCAGTATTCGGTCAAGCTGACTTGCTCGGATGTACACCAGCATATACGCATTGTTAGAGCGTTTTGTTGACCATTGTCTGGTGTACGGATTCTGGCCCTTGGCAGCTCCATTGATCCCGTTCGTCGCATAGTCGCCCCCGAAGTTGTCATCAATGGCTTCCCGCTTCGTCGCACGAGTCACTCGGTCATCGTCAAATCGGAAGAAATCGCCTTCTTTCGAAGGCTTCAAGAAGGCGTAGTAATGTCCGGCGTTCAGATCACCAGAATGTACGAGCACGCCGTGTAAGTGGTATATGCGGGGTTCTGACTTGTCTGCTGTCTCATCAAGATATGGTGTGCAATCCAGCACGTCCGGGAATTCGTATCGATCGTTCACTTTCATCATTGCGTCTCGTTGAAAGTCGTACTCAAATCGCTTGAGCTGCAGATGCAGCACATTCGGGAAGCTTTCGAAGATTACTCCCTTCTTCGCCTCCTGCAGTCCGTAGCCCTCCGCCGCATACTTGTTGTCGCCCTCAAGTGTCTCCACCTGTATGTAGTCCCGAAAACTCTCGTCAACGCTTTTGCATCCCGAAACATTGAGTTGCAGATCCCAATACTCCTCTGTGCGGCTTGATTCGTAGTCCACGTTGATGCATTTCAGATACGTCTTCATTTTGCCCACGAACATGTCTGGCAGCGCCTTCTCAGCCTCTGTACCTTTCATGTGCGTCTCCAGCTTCTCCATGAGTATGCGGGACAGCTCTTGAACGTCCTGTTGCTCGAAGATCTGTCGGCTTTCCCAGC
>JAVRRP010001027.1:0-11961 GCA_036872775.1 Oleoguttula sp. CCFEE 5521 | reverse complement strand
TGGTCTATGTGCTCAATCTGGTTAACACGAAGACGGATCATACGGTCAAGCGCGGGGCGGTCGTGAAGGCTATGGCAATATGTACGAGGCATAGCTTTCTGCATATCTACAAGCCATTACTACTTCTCGCCTTGGAACAGTACTTCGCCCATCCTCAGGTCGAGACGCTTGCCAATCTCTACAACGCTGTGAACGGAATGGATCTGTCGCTGATGCCGCGATTGAACTTCTACGAGCAGTTCATATTGCAGGCTAGCGGAGCCAAGGATCTCTTCATTGAGAAGTTCGAGGCGATCATCGCGCAAAGGGTAGCGGAGAATGGGTCAGAGTCTGGATCACAAGGTTCCATGTCGCCTGCTCTACAGCAACATCCATCGCGATCTCGGTTCGGGCTGCCTCGGGACACGCACGAGTTCGAGTCTGTCGTCCACTACGCCCATGTTCCAGTACCAATCAAGATCCCAGTGGCCTTGTCGGCTGAGACTGTTGGCGATTTCAGTCTCATCAAGCTCATCACTACTTTCTCCACGCCTCACAGTACTTCTCCTGTGCCTTTCACTCCGACGCATCCTCATCTGACTACGTCCGGACCCAATACTCACCCGATTATCGTCCTGCTGAATGCTTTGCTAACGCAAAAGCGGGTCATCTTCCTCGGACACAACTTGCCCTCGTCAGAAGTCGCTGAAGCTGTGCTGGCTGCGTGTGCTTTGGCATCTGGTGGCATGCTGCAAGGCTTCACGCGCCATGCCTTTCCGTATACTGATTTGACAAAGATTGACGATTTGCTCAAGGTTCCGGGCTTCATCGCTGGTGTGACCAATCCGGCATTCGGCCACAAGACTGAATGGTGGGACGTGCTATGCGATATTTCCACAGGTCGCATGCGCATCTCGAACAAAATCGAGACTGGTCCGTCGACCGAGGGAGTGACCTACTTCCAGCAGAACCCAATGGCACCGTCAACAATGAGCGCAAGCGCCGGTATCGTAGCTATCGCAGCAGTAGGCCACAGTCTCTCAGCCGGCCTCGGCGGCAATGCAATCCCCACCGGCTCACTGAGCGGCGATCCCACAGGCGATGCCGCATTCATGACTTCAATCCTCACAGCCATCAACGAACGCCACGGCGAGAACGCAATTCGTACCAAGTTCCGCCTCTGGATCGCAAAGTTCACTCGGCTCGCATCAGCTTTCGAAGAGCTGGTTTACGGCGCTAGTGCCCTCCTAATCCACGACCCGAGTCTGACGAGCCCGAAGCCGCCTTTCAGTCCCGATAGCCCGAATCCTGCTTCCATGCCGGCGAATGATCTGCCGCCTGAAGTCCTGGGTCACGGCTACGTCTGGCCATCGAATCAGCACCGCCACGCTGAGCTTGCGGCGAATGCGACGAGAATAGAGGGCTGGCGGAATACGCGCAGCTACTACAACTTTGTACAAGACTTGACGACATACTACACTCACCGGCCCGTCAAAGCTTTGGATCTCCAGCACTTGCACGACAAGTTGGCAAAACTCCGTCTCGGGCCCGATGTGAGCGCGAACATCTATCTCGCGATCTGCGCGGCTGTGCAGACGGAGCAGGAGATCAATCAGCTGCTTGCAACGATTGCTAGTGGGAGTTGGGACGCTAGGCAAGGCAGCGCGGGCATGGGTCAAGGGTTGTTCTATTTGGCGCTTGGATTGTTTCATCCGAGAAAGGGTGTAAGGGAGGCTGTGGCAGGGTTGCTGGGCAGAATTCGAGAGCATGAGGCGGGACGACATTTCTGGGGCGCGCTGGGAAGATTTGCCAAGGTTGCCTGGGAGAGGGTCGAGATGGGGGTGCAGAGGGGTGAGAATGGCGAGGTGTGAGCGCGGAAAGCATTCCAGTCATCATGCGTGTGACTCGACCTGAGTCATAAAGCTCGATGCTGACTATCTTGAGGCTAACGATTGGGCGGCCTCAGGGAAGCTTAAGCTTACGCGGTGGACCCACTGGCACTTAGGTATGCCCACACCGACATCACTTCGACTGCATACGAACGCTCACTTCGATTGGAAGTGCAGCTCACCTTCGCGAAACCTCGCAACAGCAATCCAAACAACATGGCGAAATCCAAGGGCGAGAACAAGGTGGACAAGGTGGACAAGGCGGACAAGTCCTCCGCAATACCGGCAACAAAATCTAAGTCGTACGACACGCTCGCAGACCTACGAGCAGACCGCGATATCTGGTACAGAATCCTCGTCCTCATCTACGATCTCCGCAATATCAAGAATGACAGAGCCTCCGAGAATCGCACACTTCAAACCCTCGAACCACTCTACATCAGCACTCCCTACTTCACGCCTGAAGAAGCTGAAGCTGTGAAGGCGGTGATCGTGGAGGCTGAAACGCAGACGACGCTCGAGCAAGCCATCACGAAAGCTCTGGAGAACTTTTTCGAGAAGCGCAGAGCGAGTGGCGATGCGAGGCCTTGTGGACCGCACGATATGGTGCCGGTGTATTTTGAGTGTTTTGGGGTGGAGAAGGGGGAGGTTGAGGATGAGAAGTTTGTGTCGAGGGTGAGGAGATCGGGGCTGGGGACGTGAAATCTGAGGTCGAGGCAGGTGAGCTGGGTGGACGCGTATCGTTAATGCTGGAGGTAGTGTCGTGACGTGGACGCGATCGATGGTCCGCCGTTTTTGAAGGCTTCGACCTTTCGTGTCCGGAGCCGGCTGGGAGATGATCAGTGATGAGAACTACGCTCAGGATGAAGCCGAGACTCTTATGTGCGGTGATCAGGACAGCTCTTTTGAGACTTCGTCATTTGTTACAGGTCCTTTATTGCTGTGTGCACCACTGATACGAAGCCATCTTGTCGGGGAGTTTAGTTGATAGGCACTCCAACGCAATAGCACCAGGTAAGGCCTCCAGCGATGCTTCACAATGGCAATGTCGTTCAAGCCGGGAGATCGAAGCCTGTGATTCATCATCGGCGGCGAAGAACACGCCCTATCGCGCGACAGTCTGCTTGAGGCGTTGAAGACGGTGCAACTCATCGTCCGCGCTTAGCCCGCAGTCTCGGCGAATCCTGCTTCGCATCGATGTCTACCAAAATTGAGGACAAGGTTTCGCTTTGGCAAGGTGTACTTGCACTAATGCCGCATGCCAAGTGCTGAGGTTACGGACGTAGACAATGTTTTCCCTGATCGCCGAGACAGCATGTCGAACGCCAAGTTCCAGAACGTAGATCACGGGGAGCTCGGGGACAGAACGGATAGAAAGTCCGGAGCGCTGACAAAGACCGTTGTTGAGCACGTTTGGCGAAAGTATGTGTAGTGATAGAGAGAGCTGCGTGCGGGTGGCGATAGCGATATAGCATGGCAGACCTCACAAGCAGTGGAGATCTCACTCCATGCACAATGCTAGATTGCGGCCGCTGCCGAGTGTCCGGGGGAGCTGACTGTACAAAACAGGCAGAGTCGGCTCTGCTGCGACGCACAACCAATGACTTCTGCTAAACCTTCTCCACGATAGATGCGCGCGCTCATTTACGACAGCCGGCTCCCTCTACGACGTGGCCGAGCTGCTGAAGCAGGTATCGAATTCTTCTCACGATCCAAGCGTGACACTGCAGCTGCGTCCTCCCTACGCCACTCTCGCGTCACTACAAGAATCTGCCGCAATGCGGCAGACGATGCCCTTCCAAGTCCAAATTACTACAGTCGAGGAGTGCATGTGTGCTGTGAGATCCGGATGCCAAGCTATGATTTAGCAGACACTTCGAAAAGCCTCCTTTTGCGCGTGTCTAGATGTTCGATCCGGGATCACCTACGCGCGTCTCGCAGTACATATCGAGCTGGCGGTCAATCTCGCTTGGTCGTGAGGTACTTGATACGACCCTAGGCACTAGAGACGTCGCCGACAGCCACCGCATCAAGATTGAGGTCCGTTGAACGAGACTTTCATGGTATGGGGCAGTATCAGCCCCGGTCTCCTATGTAAGGAGGGAGAGCATCGAAAATGGAAGTGTCGAACACGTCAAACCCAAAAGAACTAACTGGCTTCCGTGTCGCTGCCCGCGAAGTCACGCGCATCGAAGAACGGACTAGCTTGGTCTGTTTGTGCGCTTGTCTCTCCGAACCTAGGCTGTACTGGAAAAGGCGGAGGAAGAGTGTTAGCGTGTGAGACAAACACGACCAGAGCCACATTTGGAACCTACATTGTGCATGCTGTAATCCTGACAGGTATCGAACATACTTGGCGCAGTTTTGTACTAACAGTATGTCGCGATCCAGGCACTCGAGAGCTTCTGCGGCCTTTTGAAGATATGTTTGACCAGAGTTGGTGAAGTCTTCCAGCTCTGCGCTACTTCCACGCTGGACCCACAAGTTGCGGCCGCAAATCACCAGTGATGCTGCAAATACTGTGTCGATATTGTCACTGGTCAGCAATGTTCGTGTTCATGACGTCTGCAGCGGTGCATACCATAATACAAGGTGAAGAACCATATGCCAAGGTTGTTGTGGCCAGTGCTATCTGCAGTAAGGACGGAATGTACGATGTCAATCGTGCTCTGGGCAGATGCAATGCCGTCGCTGGCTTCTGCCACGGCGAGCTGTATGGTATGGGGTGCGTTGTCGCTACACACCTCTGGCTTCGAAAGGAACTGAAGGGCTATGTCGAGTAGCGGTCGGTGAACAAGTATGTTGAGATTGTGATATCGAAGCGTAAGAATGACCTGTGATCTGTTCTGAGGTGAGCTCTCCAGAAAGGAGCCCGGTTGACACATGGTCAGGTGCGGCGGCAAAGCGAGGACCCATCGTCGAAGGCCCTGTCTCACTTCACCTACATACTTGATGGTAGTGATTACATCGACATTCTCGTCCACTTGTCCTAGGTTTGAGTTGTACTGCGTCTTCAGCGATCGTCCCATGATCTTATACAGCTCCACTGATATGGCGAGGAATCCTGAGTGGTCCTTTCCGATCATGCGCCCTGATTGGGAGCTTTCCGTGATCGGCCATGGTGCAGGCGGTTGTACCGTCAAATGCTCCTCCAGTATCGATGATGGTCTACCAAAGCTTACACTCAAGACCTTATCTAGACAGAATATAGTGAGCCATGTACGCCGACGTGTCTCTTGCCGCACTGGATCCAGTCTTCGTCCACTTGACTCGGAGTGAAGGCCTAAAGCCGTTGCCGTTCTTACAAGGATTCCGTGCACACTCCACGTCTGCGTTGATCGTTGCGCGCCTTGAAGATATAGCACTACTAGTAGTAGATACTGCACTATCTCGAGGCTGATACTTCGTCTGAACGGCGCACTACAAAGCGCCTCCGCCCTCGCGTAGTAGATCTGCGATCGCTTGTGCCGTTCCTTAGTTGAGATCAAGTTGCCTATATTGAAGTTACTCGCCATAGCGAAAGTCATATTCAGCAGGCCAAGCCAAGTCCTACACACTTTCGTGAAACCGGACTTTTTGAACTCGCTAAACGTCTCCCGGAAGGTTGGCTCGTGAATGAAAGGGAAGAGCGAGCCCGTGGTAGCAAAGTAGATATCGAGCAGATCTTCCATCACCTCCGTCTTTGGTAAGATTGAGGCTATAAACCCAGGAGAATCAAAAGGTTCAATTGGGAGAATCCCCTGCGACGGGTTCATGTCACGGCTCTCGACTGGCTGCTCTCCTCCCGTGGCCGCAAGTCTCTCCAATTCATCAACTGTCCAGGTCACGGAAATGGCTCGCAGGAGAGAGCGGGAGAAGCCGACATTGGATGACTCGCCGTAGAAAGCAGATGCACGTTCGTTGACGAAGGTGATTGCAAACCCATCAGTCCTTTCATCGTCCATTGCTGGATCTTCTGCAAGTCCGGACGCATCGAGTCGAAATCCCTCAGCTGCATGGCGGTTCTCTGGAGCCTCCAGAGGTCGCTCCGTTGCTGGATCTCCAAGCCCGGACGCATCGAGTCGAAAACCGTTAGCTGCATAGCGGGTCTCTAGAGCATCCGGAGGTCGCTCAAGGTTGACAGTCTGGCCGGTGCAGGCAGACAAATGGCCCAGGAGAAGATCGTCGTGACGCTGAAGTCTTTGCTCAGCACGCTTGAGCCTGTCCTCGAGGCCTGATAAATACTCCTTCTGCACGATAACGTTTGTCGAAGAGTCGGACCGCTCATACTCGCATTCGAAACCCAGCGCTTCACATTTGACACAGACGGGTCGACGTCCGTCGCACTTGGACTTGTGAGTACGACAGGCGTTGCATGCAAGTGCTACACGCCGACGTTTTGTCAATGGCCTGTCAGGCTCTTGTATCGTTCCGGTTGCCACAGACTAGGTGCCGTTAGAGCTAGGGAGCAGGGGTGTCGGATATCATTCTGCGGCTTGACTGTTTGGACGCAGTACATGCGAACGTACCGTGGAGCTTTTGGTACCTGGGTGAAACGCCCCAATCTTAGGCGCTGTAACGTGATCATTACAAGCTACATGACAATAAGCATAGGATTTGTTGTACCGCGGTTACTACGAGGTTTACAGCACAGTCCATCCATGTGAAACACTTTTCTATATTTGAACATTCCCTGACCGCCAGGGATTGTCACTTACAGTATAATACATGCCTCGTTGAGCAGCACGATGCTGTGCCGATGCATCGCGACATGCGAATGCATTTTGCGCTTCAGTGTCCAAGTCACTGAGTACCTTGAGGTGACCCGAATGCACAGACTGGATCGATAATAGAGCGTACTCTGTCCCCAGCTCAACCGTGCGGAAGGTACGTTGTCAGAGTGGAGAGGTCATCGAACAGAGACCCAGTCGTGTGTTCGTAGTGAGCAGCGAACGTCGAAGTACTGGCTCCAGAGACGCTACAGGAGAAGGACAAGGGTACTGTGGAAACGCGGAGACGATCTTGGGGGATTATGTGAAGAGTCTTTTCTGGCATAGCTGTGTTGCAACCTTGATCTCTCCTGTCAATGCGCGCTGGTGCCGCTCTACGATACACACCCGCTACATCGAGCTTCGGTTAAGCTTAACACCTCTAGGACGATGTTCCCTCCTCTGATGAACGTCGCTGCCCGGAAATGCTCAACGGACTTTTGGTAGAGCCTAATGAGTCCTCAATGAATGCTGCCATGCCTTCATAACCGCGACCTGGCTGTAGCAAACGCGAATTGAAGCTTGGCCGTTGTCTTCTCATTAGCCCTCGGCTTCGAACGCTCGGTGTTGCGAGCATCGAGACTTCCAGGCGCTCGGCTTGAAAAAGGTATTTTGAGAGATGAGGTCGGTTGCGAGGAGCGCGTTTGTGCTATGTTGAATGTTGAACAGGCCAGACCCGCTTCGACACCCATCATCTAATCGCGACGGGTGGTATGGCCTCAGTGATCGCTGCTTGCACAGGTGTCATCTCGATCGCTCCCTCGCGCTCTCCCACGGGATCATCGCTTTTCTTTGTCCCCTCGATTCCAAATTCCGTATTCAAACTGTTACTTAGCGAAACCTCCTTCTCGAGAAACACTAAAAGCAGGCCAACGCCCGCGAATGCGATACCTACAAGCCACACCACACGCAATGCACTAGCAAAGACTTGCACCACCTCCTCCTGTAACGCAGGATCGGTAATGCTGTCTATGAAAGCTGCAGTGGCGTGCTGATAAGCTTGTCCCCCGGTGAGTTTGGAGGCTAGGACCTGATCGCTTAGCCCGCTCGCGAACGCAGCGCATTGATTGTTGAAGATTACGCTCGGGATAGTGACGCCCCAGATGCAGCCGAAGTAGCGAGCAAAACTCCATACGCCCGTAGAAGTGGCGACAAGACTCTGGTCTAGTGGTGCTTGGACTGCAGGCAGGAGAATGCCTACTAGGACGCCAGAGCCACTAGCCGCGATGAGCTGGAAGAAAACCCAGGCAGCAGGGTTAGACTTGGCATCAAGCAATGAGAGCAAGCCAAAGGCGACGGTGAATACCGCGAAGCCCGCAATATGAAGCGGTTTGTAGCGGCCCAATTTCGAGAGAAGGACGCCACCGACTAGTGCGAATATGAGGCCCCCGGCGAATGTTGGCAGCGTGTCAATGCCGGAATGCATAGCTGACTGGCGTTTGACCGACTGGAAGTAGATGGGGAGGAAGTAGTAAGTCCAGTAGGTGACGATGGCGTGGATGAACGTCAGGCCGAGCGCTGCAGCTGAGGTGCGATTCGAAACCAGCACCCTTGGGAAAGAAGGCTCGGGACATAGTCTCGGCGACCATTCGAATGCGGTGAAAAGAGCTATGCCAAAGAACCCCAGCAGAAGCGGTACCATGACGCGGAAAGATTTCCACTCGTAAGCAGTGCCGCCCCAAGTCACGGCTATGAGCACTGAGATGACCGCGCCGATGAATATGAGGTTGCCGGAAAGATCGATGCGTCGGAATCGTTGCCTCCATGTGGTATCTTGCCTGTAGTTGACCCGCAAGAACAAGAACAGAGCGAGAAAGGCGACGCTCCCGATGGGTAGGTTCAGGTAGAATACCCATCGCCATGTTGAGTTATCTGTGATGATGCCTCCGAGGAAGGGTCCAAGGGTGGCACCTATCGTGGCTCCAATCATGACCAGAGACATGTATTTGCCACGCTCACGCAGCGGGACAAGGTCTGTCACTACCGTCTCGATGAGGAGATTGATCCCACCACCACCGAGACCTTGAATAGTCCTTGCTGCGATCAACATGGCCATCGAAGAAGCACCACCGCTGAGACCGCTACCGAGCACGAACAGGGCCACAGCGATCAGTAGCAAGTTCCGACGGCCGAATATGTTGGAGGCCTGTGCGAAGAGCGGCAGAGTGGCCACAGACGCCAGCAGGTATGCGTTCGGCACCCAGATGTAGCTGTTACCACCGCCTAGGGCTTCGGTGATTGCAGGTAGAGCCGACGTGATGATTGTGCCCTCGAGAGCTGAAAGCATACCCGTAATGCCCAGGGAGAGAAGGATAGCCCAGAAGCGCCATGTTTTTCTCGTTGAGGTGTTGTCTGAAGCAGAGATGACCTTGGCCGGTCGGTCAGATTGATCAAAATCGTGATCTATGTCGAATGATCTGCGAGAGCTCAGTGCACCATTTTCCGTCGATCTCTTTCTGTGACTCGGATCTATCGTCATTGTAGGCGTTCTAGTGAATGTTTGCCAGCTTTTCGGTATGGGATGCTGGAGACTGTACTGATCTTGAACGCAGGAATGGTTGTATATTTTACAGATGAGACTGCATCGTTGTACTTATCACTAGAAAAGGGTGGGTCATAGCCTTGCGGCAACTGAAGATCGTAGCACTTCAAAGTGAGGTACGATGGCTGAGTATGACTCTTGGGGCCCAAAGCGGTAACCTTGGTAGTGAGCCTTTGCGATCGCCCAAAGTCTGTTCGGGTGGTTTGTTCCTGCGCCCGATAGACCGATGCATACCTGAACTGCAAGGAGAGTCTCGCGACATTCGCTCTGACGTCTCTCTTGGAGAAGCTCCAGTCAAGTGTGTTGTGCACAGCAATGTCGATGTTGGGCTCATTGGACCTCGGCACAAAGACGAGGCACGTCAACTGCAAACACACCTCATGGATGAAGCTATACAACAACTCCGCCACGAGATCCTGAAGCTTCGTGATCCATCGAGCGACGCAAATTCGTTCACGGGACACTTGCAAAGGCCGTAGGCTATTGGTTCACTGGAATATGGCAAAACCGAGGACATCGATCTCGGAACTCCTCCAACAAGACCAACCCTACGACATCCCAGACCCAGAAGCTCCCTCCGCCTACCAACGCGACATCTACTCCGCATTCCGCAAACCACTCTTCTCGACCAAACCCCTAGAATGGGAACGACTCGCCAAAGCTAAAGTCCCTACAGCCAACTTCGGCTATGTCCAGGGCTCAGCCAGTAGCTGCAAGACCTATGCCGCCAATCTGGATGCGTTTGACAAGTATCGTCTCCGCCCTTCCATGCTCGTCAATGCCACACGACGGGACCTCAGCGTCGAGCTCTTCGGGACGAAGTACGCTTCTCCGATTCTTGTCGCGCCTGTAGGAGTGCAGAAGATCATGCACGCTGACGCTGAGACCGCAACTGCTAAGGCCTGTCAGAAAGTCGGAGTGCCTATGATCCTCTCTACCGCTGCTACGCGGACGATCGAGGAGGTCGCTACTGCTAACGGGTCTGGAGACAGATGGTATCAGCTTTACTGGCCGAAGCCGCAGGAGGAAGCCATCACCGCGTCGCTCCTCCGTCGGGCGAAAGCAAACGGCTACAAAGTTCTTGTAGTCACTCTCGATACATTTACACTCGCCTGGCGGCCGGAGGATCTGGATAACTCGTATCTGCCCTTCTTGTGGGGCGATGGCTGTCAGATTGGCCATTCGGATCCGATCTTCCTGGCCAAGTACGAGGAGATGCAACGGGATGACACACGACCTTTGACCGAGAAGCTAGCGGAGGCCTGGGATCTGCTCAAACGTCCTGGTACACCCTGGGGCGCTGCGTGGCTCTTGGCTAACGCTTCGAAGATCAAGAAGTCGAGAGCCTGGCTCGATGTGATGAACAGCGGCACTTACCGGGAATGGGATCATTTGAAAACTCTGCAACGCCTCTGGGATGGGCCCATAGTGCTCAAAGGCATCCAAACTGTCGCGGACGCGCATAAAGCGATCGATTACGGTATTGACGGTATCATTGTCTCGAACCACGGCGGTCGGCAACTCGACGGTGCGATAGCCTCGCTCGATGCATTGGCTGAGATCGGCGCGGATCAGAAGGTCAAGGAATCTGGTCTAACGTTACTGTTTGACAGCGGTATTCGGCAAGGAAGTGATGTGCTCAAAGCTCTTGCACTTGGCGCCAAAGCCGTGCTGGTTGGACGACCGTACATGTACGGTCTGGCTGTCGGGGGACAGGCGGGCGTGGAGCATGTGCTCAAGTGTTTGTTGGCTGACACTGACAATAGCTTAGCGAACTGTGGTAAGAAGAGCGTGCGAGATGTCAGTAGAGATGACTTGCAGATCAGAAGGGAAGCGAAGTTGTAGAAAGGTAGTGGGGCTGAGAGTATGTGCACGATATAGTGTTATGGACGACGCGAGCATCTTCCGGCCCCAAACATGCAGCTGTGTGCTAGCGAGCTTCAGTCATCGCTGTCGGCGTCGTCATCAGCATTCGACTTCTTCACTCGGCCTTTGCCACGAGCCTTCGAAGCGGCTCTGGTCTTCGTGACAGTCTTGCGCTTGGCGGGCTTCTCTCTCGAAGCGAAGTCGCTACCATCGCTGCCATTACCTTCGTCTGCATCATCGACGGCAGCACGATTGCCGCTCGTCGTTTTGCGCTTCCGAGCATTTATAGTTTTCGTTTTGTCGGCCGCTGCGGCCGCGTCGGTGTTGGCCTCAGTCTCACCGGTTGTGACACCGCCTTCACCCTCACCTCTGCTTTGAGCTCGCTCAGCCATCCTCCTCAACGCCCCGCCCATACGTGCACTCTTACCCTCTTGCGCCCTCTTGCGCGGAGCGAAACCCTCCTTGCTAGTCCCTCCAGCTGCGCCGACTCCCACTGCACCGCTGAAATATTTAGTAAGATTACTCTGCACGCCCTCCTCGGCCCGATTGTTCATATCCCTAATGACCGGCACAAGCACCTCATCAGTCCTTTCCTGCGTCCATCCAATCGTAGCCATCAAGAACTCCCGCAGCGCGTCAAGGTCTGGGACGCCCCATTGGAAGGACTGACTGGAGGAGTCGACGTCCGGATCGCTGTAAGCGGACGCTACGCGCGGGTCCGGGAAAGAAGTGGGCAGGAAAAGTTTCTGCCCCTGCGCCTTCCGGAACTTCCGCAGTAGCGACGAGTCGGATGACTTCTCCGGTGGATGTGGGGATTGGACTGCTGCCCACCAGGAGGCAAAGTGCGAGAGGGTGTCGAACTCGCCTATAAGCTCCAACGCCGTCACGGGTCCTATACCAGGCAAGCCTTCAGTGTAATCGCTTCCTAGCAATTGGG
>JAVRRP010001026.1:0-11968 GCA_036872775.1 Oleoguttula sp. CCFEE 5521 | reverse complement strand
CATGCGCAACTTGGCGCATGCCTGTGCTGAGGGAAGGCTTACAGTTGTAGCACGCACGCCCGCCGGCACCGCCGCTCTGAGCACCGTAATCCATGATGTGGTGTGTGTTGTGTGATTTGGGAAGTTCTATTGATGCGATGTGGTGAATGAGTGCTTTGCGAAAGTGATGGTGTAGGTGAAGTCGCAGAGGAAATTCTGTTGTCAACTTCATCAAATTGCCCCACACTCGCTTAACGCTCCTGGTTCGGCGGCCGGTGCGTCATTCCGCTGGTTTGGCCTTGGCAGAGTTTTGGCAGCGTAACGACAACACGTAGGCGGTTCGGATTTCTCAGCGGTCGAAGGCGTTAGATAGCGAAGGATTTCCGTGCATCGTGACTTTTTGGCACTTAGTGGAGGCGGGAGGTCGCTCAGATTGCCATGTTGCTATTGAACCGGCCCTCAACACGCGTGAGTTGCAGCAGGTACCTGCGGCATCAATCTGGGCGTCCTGCATCAATCCCTGAACTGGCAAAAGTCGCTTGGAGTTATTCGAGATCAAGAATCGTTCATTGGTCATGTAAAATCATACACTACCAGCGCTTGCCGGCCCTGGCTTTCCTCCTTTAGGACAACCACGTTTTCCTCATCAAACCCGATCCACCCCCGTGTAAGAGTGAGCTCACTCCGATCATGCTCGTCAACCTCATCGACAGAGCTCCCTCGTGAGCTGCCTTTAGCGATCCCGTGACTGACAAGGTCGAGTCCAGCCTGTGACGTGTCTTCCGTGATCGAGGTCTTCGTTCCTGGCTGCACTCTGACGCTGACGCTGCCACCTGCAAGCCTCTTACGCGCGGCAGATGACATGAAGCCGCCCTCGAGCTCCCATACTCGGAGTTCGTCACCTTGTCGGCTAATCGACACAGCTTTGCCGCGGTTGCCAACATAAGCCCCGGAGACTGACGAGGTGTGGCCCCATAGTCGGGTACCGTCGCTGATTGATAAGCTGTCTTTCGTCGAGAAGATCATGTAAAGTGTCAATGTGTTGTCGGGATGTGAGACTAGAAGGTATGGATGCGTGTGTGACAGCGAGGTCGGCTTTGAGTGTATCTGTCGTGACTCCTGGAAAGCAGGTGTGGTGGTTCCACTCGAGTGTGGACTCAGATGGGACGTCATAGGTATCGATGAGAACGCGAGTGGGCGATAGTGCTCGTCAATGGCCGACGCAGTTCTCGAGCGCTGCAGTTCGCCTGACTTCGACAGCTGGATCTCCTGCACGCCCACGGTCCATCCCGATAGGTAAGTCGGCAGCGCGTACGCTACCGAGACCAAGACTGTATCTGCGGTAACTCGTAGGCATGTCGAAAGTGGAGGCCAGATGTTGTGCGACTTGAGGGCATGCAACAGCCGTGGAGCGCCGTCATCTCTCACGGGGTCTATTCCGGATTCCGAGGCTCCGCATCTGTACACCGACAGTAGTTGGGTCGCTGTCATGGTGACTACGTATGGCCAAGCGATCGCCACAGACGCTATGAGTCCGTTGCTCGAAGGCTCACTGCTGTGACAGCGCGTGATTGTTTGTGCGTGGGCATCCATGTTGTAAAGGGCGAAAGAGCCATCTTCGAAGCCGAGCACAACTGTCGAGGGTTTGGTGGTGTCTTCCGAAGCATCGACAGCCAGATAAGTGGGCGGACTAAGGCTCGATGACTCGAGACTTGCCTGGGCAAGCAACCTCCGCTCACACTTCGCCGACCAAGCTCTCAAACCTTCGGCCTTGCTCGCCATGTAAATGATGCCATCGCACATCTGCACGACCACAGGGGGTATGGGCGCCTTCTCTGCCACCTTGATCTCCTCTACCGCACAGCTACCGCGCGTCCAGTTATGGCGCAGCTTGTAGTGCCGCTTCCAATTCGTCTTGACTCCTGCTCTTCCTCTGCCTTCGAGCAGATGACCCTCATCAAGCCATCTCGAGGCCTTGGTCGCGAATCGGGCGTCCCGACTCGAGACGTCTCGTATACCCGGTAGTCGACTCGCGCGAGGCCGTACGAATCGGTCATAGTAGTGTGCTTTCCAAAGCTGGCCATCTCCTGCTAGACTTGAGAACTTATGGGAGAGTCTACTCACTTAGCTTTGTAGTTTATGCCAGGTGCACATTGACGACTTACCTCTGGCAGAGAGTGAGATCGGAAACAGGAAGATAGGAAAGTATCCGCAGCGTCAGCTCATCGCTGAGGGTGCTGAGGGATCGCAAATGGTCTGCATTGCTGCGAATACGCTTCGCTGGAGCAAGGTCGTGGTCGAGATCTGCAGCAGCTGCTTGTCGTTTGACCATGGCGCGATATAGGTCAAAGATGAGAAGGGGTCACCTTGATGGTTGATGTGTGGTGGCGTGAGATCTCCGGGAGCGGCTTGCCGAGCGTGGCAGCTACGTCACGGTTCAAGGTGGCTGCATTCCATGGAGTCGCGGGCATCTCAACAGAACTCTACACACACATCATTACTCACGAGTGACGCATCAGAGCAACAGTCAATACGAGGAGTGAGACGAATCTGTTCAGAACGACATCCAGACCGGCCTTTCAAACGAAGACATCTATCACAGATTTGTTCAACACCGCAACCATGAGACTCTACATCCTCTCCCTGATCCTCGCCCTCTTTGCCGTGCTCTCCTTCGCAGCGAAAACGCCCCAGAGGCCCATCGTCGTCTCGTACCCAGCAGGAACGCCAGACTACGTGATCCAAGAGGCCATCGATGCGATCAAGAATGCCGTACGCATTTACTAGTCCTCGATGCTCGAGCTCAGCGCTAATCTTGACATAGGGCGGTCTCATCACACACGAGTACAAGCTGATCAAGGGCTTCGCTGCCAAGGTCGGCAAAGAAGCTGTGGCAGCGGTACAATCGCTCAACAACGGTGCGATCATCGAGGAGGACCAGGAGATGAGCATTACTGGGTCCTGAATGGGTCGCGAGTCCGACGTGGAAGCGAGGGCGGTAAATGGTTATGCGGCATGCGGCTAATCACGAATTCACGATTGGACATGAGAGGAATGATCAGCAGGAGTGGCCTTGACGAGCATGGCGATCACGTGGGCGATGGGACTGCTTTGACGGGTTTTGGACGGGTGACGAGCGACCTGTGACGGCGTTGATCGGTGAGACTTGTGACGGAAGATACCTATGCAGCATAAATGTCTGCGGTGGAGTTCAGAGTCTGGTGCCTGTTTATGTTACTGATCGGCGCAGGTAGGGATGAGGTCTACGGGCGTTTTGCTCAATGCGTGCACATCGCGATGTGAATGTCGATAGGCGAATACCTAGTATCACCGCTCTTTGATAAGTCTGCGGGTGATGCACCCGCATCCAATTCCAATTCTACGAGATGTCCCAGCGGAGTGATTGGTTATTCAATGGATTCACAAGCAAGGTCTGCTCACTGTGGTGATTTCCACACTCGTGGAAAACCGGAGGAGGGTGACGTCCAAGGTACACTGAAGTCGATCAACGCGGGACCATGGCAAGCATAATCAGCCATTTGCACGTGAATGCGGAACTATGTACTTCGTGTACAGTTGACATGTATGCTCCGAAGGTGTGGTTCATCGCCGATCCAGCTCTCGCGTCGACATGCCTTTGCAACAAAACCATTGGCCAACATGCTTGCGGCGGTCAAGCAACAGTGCCGCCAAGACTGCAGCCTTTCTCGTTTGCTCGTCCGCGCTCATATCGCAACAGAGTTAGTGTATGCTCGGCTGAACGGCTGTTCAGCGGATGGCTTGAAGGAGCTGCTCGGTAAGCGAGTGGCTTTTGGCTTGCGTGTCATGCACATGAAAAGCCCCCGCTTCATCCCATATCAGTGGTTCAACGGCCGACTAAAGACCCTAGAGGATGATATGCACCAAAGCTTAGTGGTCACGACAACAGGGCATGAACCGGTGAAGCACGACCACACTCGCTTGAACGCATTGGCGCAGATGTAATGTGATGTACCTGTTCTGTTCACAGGGCAGGCGGCGCTTCCGCAGTCTCCTGATCACTCGTAAGGCGAAGCCCGAGACCTGGACACCGGAGAAACTTAGCTGGCACAATATTCTATCAAGCACACAGCTCGCGCAACACCCGATTGCAGGCAGCTTTCGCTAAGCCCATTCGGCTCAAAGAAGAAACTCCGCATTACGCTGCGTCGGCCGGTAACCTTGAACGCACGTGTCGGCACTTCGGGATCGCTCGGTTGCAAATCACTGGCTTTCACCCTAGGCTTCCTTCGGCCTTGCCCGGGTCTTGCAATTGGGCGAACTTTGCAAGACCGCCTTGCAGAACACGATCCTAGAGCTCTGTGCCAAGAATGTGGAATCCAGGACCTGAACCGCGGAATCGATAGCAAAGATGGCATCGCCTCTGTGACCAGGGGCCCCGCGATCGACGCTTTGCCGGCCATCAAGTGCTGCAGGGAAGGTATGACCCAAAGATACGTTTTGCAGACGCACCTGCGTATCGCGCCTTGACCAGGCTGGTGGTGCATGCGCCTTCCGAGTGACCGTGAGCAGGATGTGGGGATGGAGTTTTCGCCGAGACAGTGGAGAAGTAGCGCGCCAGCAGGAAACTCTGTTATTGGTTTTGCCTAGCAGGTCAATCGCTGTACCCACCAAAACGGACGTTGCTACTGTTGCTGCAGCTTGCAACGCTATACCGTTGAGGGCGCGCCGGTATCGACCAGCTCCTCTCCCCGCGCTGCTGCTATCGCTACTGCCCGCTCACCTTGACCTGGCGCGCATCACTATGATACGCTTCTCACTCGGGAAGGGCTGAGTACCTCACATACTGCTGCCTTCTGCGTGGCTCGACACCAGACCTCAGCCTCTCCGTCGCCAAGAGACCGTTGTATGTCACAAGCTCTCTGTTCGGAAGTGCAAGCGAAGATTGCGATACACAGCTCTTGTTGTGCTGCATAGGTAGAAATTTCGAGAACATCCGCGACAATTCACCCACATACCGTCAACACTGCACAGAGAAGTGACGACAGCGATACTCGGCTACTCAAACGACTCGACAATTTGACATTATTAGTCTCCTGATCAATGACATCCTTGCAATCTAGTGTCGCCGTCTCGTTTGGGCCCGGCGCATTCGACAGCATGTCGGATCGACAGCCGGACCACCATTGGCAGCAACAACAACATAGTCAGCAGAACCAGCAACACAACTACTTCGATCAGATCCCACTCGGCACTCCACCATGGCAGTCGAATGCGACACCGCTGTCGAGCAATCATCGGCATCCACAGCAGCCACAAGATTACGGCATAGGAGGCGCGAACCGTAACATGTATCAAGCTACTCCGACGAGCTTCGATCCGTACACTGGTCTAACAAGTACTGGACTCCTCTCATCAAACAATGTCGGCTTCGTCTCAAATCCGCAATGGCCTTCAGAAATGGACGTCTCGACGCCCTCGGTCTTCGCACCAACGCAGGATCCAATGGACCACGTCCGAACCCAAGCCAGTGGACTACTGCCTCCAACCAACGAGAGCCAACGACCCTCCAGTCGTCACGCACATACCTTTCCCGCGAAAGCGCTAGCACAACCTTCAAATAACCTCCTGTCTCCTGACGCGCTACGTCCAACACTCCAATCCCGCGCCAAGACTGCGCCAGTAAAGCCCGCCACCGCCGTGAAGCGCGCCTCTAAGTCTCCAGCATCCGACGAGAGCGAAGAAGACTTCGTGCCCGACGACGCCGTCACCACCTCAAATCCCACCCAAAGCACAACCACCACTCGCGGCCGCAAACGCACACGCATTCCGCACACAGCAGTCGAGCGCCGCTACCGCGAGAATCTAAACGCCCACCTCGAGCGTCTCCGCCAAACGGTGCCCTCGGTTGCAAGCCGGCGGCCGTCTGGCAACGCACCCGCAAGGCCGGGGGAAATGTCTGCCATGGGCGCAGCGATCGGCGAGGGCGCGAAGCCCAGCAAGTGCGAGATCCTCAATGGAGCTATCGAGCATATCCAGGCGCTGGAGAGGGAACTTGCAGCACTGAGAAGCGAGAACAGTGAGTTGAGGGCTAGGACTCAGGGGTTGCAGGGGCCGGGTGAGGGACAGGTCCATGGGCAGGGGTGGTATGTGAGTGAGATGGAGAGGGGAGGGGGGTATGGGGAGTGGAAGGGACGAGCAGCCGGATGACGTTGGGCGGGAATTTTGTTCAGCGCACACGGCAAGTCAATGAGCGGACTTTAAGGCGTTCTGGGCAGGCGATGAGCGGAGCGGAAAGACCTCGCTCAACGGACTAGTAGCAAGACAGACTACGCTGGAACGTGGATATTCGCACAATGGCCCGATGCCCGTGCGATGGTTGTTTTCAATCGGAATTCTTGGGCGCGTCGGAAGCTGCAGATACCCCATGAGATAGCTACTCAGAAAGAAAGGCCAATCCAAACTTCAGCGAAGAAGTCCGATTCCCAGCTTCTCGCACGCTGCGTCTGCCTTGTCGAATATCTGCGCGCTGTTCAGCCAGTACCGGCCACACCGTGCGCCATGTGCGCCATGTGCGCCATGGTGCGACCTCTATCACAAGCGCGCCCAGGCACCGCTGCCAAGATAGGGCTGAGCAGCACCCATCACACCACCGTCTCTCAGCTCCCAAGCCAAACCGGTGATACCCATTGTCACTCTAGCCAGCCTCGGCAGCAAGCTCGGAGTCATACTCCGAAGCCTATATTCCCAATGCAGTAAGTCCATTCCATCCTCGGCTGCTCACTCACTCATCACGAAACACCCATCTCCGACCACCCCTCACAGCCTCCCTCCACATCCCCTCGACCCTATCTCTCTCAATCACCCTAGCCTTCTCGCGATTAGCTTCTTCTTCCTGCGTACTAGGCATACCTGTGTTCCAGTACCCAGGCGGACTCGCACGGCGCGTAAAGACTTCTTTGTGCTTGCCGTGCTTGCCTGCGAAGTCGTGAGCTCGGGCTTCCAGCACAGTCTCCTTGCGCTTCGCATCGTCGTAACCCTGCATAGTCGCCTCCCAGTCGAGTCCGAGGTACGCTTCGAGTAGATCTAAGCGAGACTTCGAGGTAGGTGGTAAGGCATCTGCTCGGGCCATCTCGAGGAATTGGCCGCCGCAGCAGGTTGGCAAGGTGCAGTTTGGGAGGCAACGACGGGTTTCGCGGCCACGGATGGTGTCTGCGAAGGCGAATGAAGTGTCTTGATAGGCGGGGTTGATGCGGAAGTCAGACGTGCTCAGGGCTGAGGGGTGGCGGAGCCGAAGTGGTTCCTCTTCGGGGCGGACTGAAGGCGGTGCAGGGACGAGTCCACGTGGAAGTCGGAATTGGGCTGGTGCAGGTGTGGCGGCCGAGTTCTCAGTCTTGATGGTTGGCGGATGAATGGTCGGCGGTGGTGATTTCTTAGGCAATGACCTCCGATTTGGCTGTACTAATCTTCGCTGCACTGGTAGTCTACTTGGCGTATCGTCGCTGAGCATCGCTCCAAGGCGCTCTGCGCTGGCTGACTTGACGGCTGGAGCGAAGTCACCCTTTTCGGTCACTACGACCTGACTGGTAGTTTCGTCGCCATCTTCGGCAAGGCAAGCAGCTTTGGCTGCTGCATCATCGTAAGATCCACATCGTCTTCGTCCAGTGCGAGGTATTGAGCGTACGTTGGGGCTGATTCGCCTCAGTGGTGCGCGCTCGGGGCCGAACCGTGTAACCGGAGGCATAACCGTGAGATGAGCGATATCTCCAGCTTCAGACGGTTGTGGTGCGACACTCATAGAGGTGGCCTCCACTCTTTTCAGCATGAGTTCGTGCATGTCAGGCAAGTCTCCATTAGATAGGGAAGACGAGGTCTTCCTGAGTAGGCCATGCCCACGAAACGCGTTAGGCCGTGTAGTCTCTTCGGAAATGGCGCGATCATAGATGTTGATTCCGTGAAGTCTTCTGCGGGGCGTGCGGAGCGCTCCATCCAAGTGATCAAGATCTGACGTCTCCTGTCGCAGTACTTGATGAGGGCCAGCTCGTCCAGGGGGACTGTACTCGTCGGACTTGAGCTGGAAAGGCTTCTCGGCAGAGCCAGCGCCATCTGATCGTTGCTGCTCCCGCTTGACCTTGCGCGGAGGCGGCATTTGGACAGCAGAGCCACTTCGTCGTCGTTTGACCGTGCGCGCTGAGACCACTACTGGCTCATCCTCAGACTCCTGCTTGACAACGACGTGGTAATCATCTCCAGCGAAGTTTTCGTCGCCTTCAGTGGTCTGGCTTGAGGTGACTTGTGGTACATGATCGTCCGAGGCCGGTGGCGAAGATCGTATGGGCAGCTCAGCGCGATGCATGGCTAGATCTGATGAAGATTTTGAGGTAGGATGATTCCCTCCAACAGTGGCAAAGCCATCTGCGGCAGGCACGACAGCTTTCGGCGTTGTGTCATGGTCATTCGAAGCCACAGCATTATCCACTTCGATCGAGACGTCCAGAGGGAGCGTGGGCGCTGGGCCAACAGCGTTATCGTGGGCTAAGTCTTTGGCGAGTTTCGTATTGATGTACGCCTTCCACTGCTTTGCCGACTCCTTGGCCGCAGCGTACTTGGTCATAGCCTGCTTGACGACGTGATCACAACGCTCATGCCGCACTTGTAGCTCGTCATGTTTGCGTTGAAGCTCCAAATGGCGACGGTGCAGCTCCTCGAACTTGATTGAGAGAGCATCGGATCCCTCCACGACCTGACCCTCGTTCGCGCGCGAGATTCCACTCTGTCCTCTGTCTCCGGTGGCAATTGCCAATTGCTCATTCAAGGAGGCAATCTCGTTCTCGAGCTTGTCGATCCTCAAATCCTTCTTTATGATGAGGTTCCGGAGCTCGCGATCATCCTCAGGACTCGGAGGGCGTTTGGCACCCATTGCCGCGTGCGCACACGATCGTCCTACAGGCTCAACACATGTGTCGGAGGATCCAAGGTGTGGGGATCGCGTTCCAAACGCGAGGTCACGAGACGATCTAACCTGAGGCAACTCACGCTAAGCTACTTTCGTCAGACTACGGCTTGCTCATCAGTTCTCTACTCCAACGTCTTTCTCATTTGCCATCACTTGTTGGTCCCATCACGCGCCCAACACAACACACAATACTCATGACTGGTTCTCAACTGACTAATCAGTAGACGCTTGAACGTCTATTGGTTCCTCCCCGTGGACAGAACTGAAAACTTCGCCTGCGACGAGCACCTCTAGCCATCAAGAGAGTAGCAAAGGATATCCTGCAAAGCACGCTCTAGGATCCGTACTCCCAACGGGACCTGCAGGATCACCGGGATTCCTCACTTGAATACGGGACCCTTGACGTGTGCTGGGCGAGAGGCGGGTCGTGCAAGAAATCGCGGTCAGAAAGAGCTTCGGAAGTCAAGGGTTGACTGAGTGTTGTGCCACAGCCAGGTTGAAGACATTGTGGACTATAGCTAGTCGAAAGCACACTTTTGCGCAGCCGTGTACTGCAAAGGGTCGTTGTGTTGATTCCACGTGCACTGCGTCGGCTTGTGGGCTACAGTGTCTGAGCTTCGGCTCGCCGTCACTCTAGTACACCTACCGCGTTGGTGTATTATCACTCACAGCACCATTCACGAACTACCTACACATACTCGTAGATAGTGCTGCATCTTTCGTGACTCGATCCTCTGATTGTCTTGAAGTCATGTCGTCTCTGTCCCCGAGAGGCTCCCTCTCCGGCGTGTCATCCGCTGCTGTGGCAGATGACTTCGCAGACTCGTTGAAAGACTTGACTCAGAACAACAAGTATGAGATCAGTAACTTGACGATCATCGCGAAAGAGAATACCGAGCATGCGCAAGTCATATCCAAAGCCCTAGAGAATCACATCAAGAAGGTAAGCGAGACTGATCACGTGACTATGCCAAGACTTGGACGACCATGGCTAACACTTTCCCTAGGCAGGTCCAGCGCACAAGCTTCCCGCGTTGTATCTCCTCGACTCGATCGTGAAGAACGTCGGCACTCCATACACAGTCTATCTTGGTCGATCACTGTACAGCACCTTCATGGAGGCATATACCTTGGTGGACACCAACACTCGGAAGTCGATGGAAGGAATGCTGAAGACATGGAAGGAGCCAGTACCCGGGTCTATGGACCCGCGACCAGTCTTCCCTCCTGAGGTATATCGGCCGATAGAGAACGCACTTATCAGGGCCCGTACAGCTGCATTGCAGCATCGCGGAATGCCACAGAACGGATATCACTCCACACCAACGCCACCACAGATGAACGGCCGATACATGCCGCCGCCCCAACAGAACTACGCCCAGTACCAGCAACCGCAGCAGTACTACAGTCAAGCACCTCAGCAACAAACTATGCCGGTGTATGCGTCGACACCTGTGCCGCAAAACTTCGCGCAGCCACAGCCGCCCAGACCAGCCTACATCGATCCAGAGTCAGTGAAGCGTAATGTAGCCGGTGTCATCTCGCAAGTGCAGCAGGAGTTCGGGTCAGATCCCTTGAATGTGAAGACGCAAGCCAAATTGCAGGCGCTTCTCAGTCTCCAGCAAGTCCTCAACACACAACAGCTGCCGCCTGAGAGTCTACAGGCGATTACAGCGCAGATAGATAAGTTCTCGGCGGCGGCCACACCGCAGTCTCCAGTGCACTCTACTCCTGTCGTGTCTGTGCCGCAATGGCAACCCCCAGCCCCGATCGCGCAGCCTCTACCGCTTCCTGTCCAACAGCCCTACCTTCAGGCACAATCTGTCCAGCCGCCAATATATGCTCATCCGCCGACCTCGGTAGCTCCAACACAGGCACCGCCTGCTCTGAGCTCACAGCAGCTCGGCTCGCTCGCTGCACTGCTGCAGAACACACAAAAGCCTAGTACGCCACAGATGCGTGCCGCTGCTCCTGCACTACAGACCGCATCGCATGCACAGCTACACAGCTTCCAGAACCAGACAGCAGCCGCACCTCCACCACAGAGCGGAGGAGACCTCTTCGCTGCACTGGCCAAAGCAGGCTTGGTCAAGCCACCCACAATGCCACCTGTCATCCAGTTGTCAGCCACAACAAGTCAAGCACCGCCCGCGCCCGCACCAGGTGCTGATCTTGCCACTCTGCTCAACTCCCTGCACAAGCGTGGCACATCACAGGGCGGCAATGCACCCGCGACTAATGGTGCATCAGCAACCAGCTTCTCACCTCGCGTGCACGTTCCAGCGACCAATGCTGCACTTAAGGTATTCCGTCCTGAGCTCCTTCGTGCGCTGTACACCGACCAACCGAATCAATGCTCGACCTGCGGCCGTCGCTTCCTCTCTACGCCAGCAGGCCGCGAGACCAAAGCTCGCCACCTAGACTGGCACTTCCGCATCAACCAGCGCTTGGCAGAGAGCACCCGCGCCGCGCACCATCGCCACTGGTATCCCGACGCCCTCGAATGGATGAAGACAGAAGACTTCGACCCCAGTACCGTCACAGCCGACTCCGCAGCCGCCAAAGTTGCGACCGCCACCGAACGCGTCAAAGGACCAGAAGACATGTACGTTCGCGCCCCAGCCGGGATGACCAAGACGCAATGTCCTATCTGCTACGAGGAGATGCGCAGCAGTCACCCCGAGGAGGTGCAGGACTGGGTGTTCATGAACGCCACTTACAATGGAGGCAAGATTGTGCATGCGACTTGTCTGGCGGAGATGACTGGTGTTGTGCCGCAGCAGAATGGCGGAGGAGGGAGTTTGGCGGCCGCGTTGGCTGGTTTGGGAGGCAGTCGAGAGGGGAGTCGGACACCAGACAGTGTATTGGGGAAACGAAAGGCGGAGGAGGGGGTCGGGAGCGCGCAGAAGCTGCGCAGGGAGTTCTGAGAGCAGAGCGAAGCTGCGTCATATTGGTAGGTTTGATCATGGTGGCCATATTATGCTGAGACAATAAGCCAACCGTTGTAGTCCTCTACACACAAGCTTAGAACATTGCTATGGCTTTGTTCGAGAG
>JAVRRP010001025.1:0-11968 GCA_036872775.1 Oleoguttula sp. CCFEE 5521 | reverse complement strand
TTCTCGCCCCCTAGGTCGGCGGGTTAGATACTAATTCTAACCCAGTGGAATGGTAGCCAAGATGCACGGGCTGATCCCGATTAGCCCTTGCCACGATCCAACTCGAGACAGTCCCCGCTCGACTCCATGACAAGATGACTAGTCCAGATATCCCATCTCCTCGTCCAGAATACCCTTCAAGCCCTTGTGCGTCCCGCTGTTGACTGGCGGCCACTCCCTCGTTCGCTGCCTCATCTTCTCAGCCATGGCCAATGCACCAGCCAGATCCTCCACCCGTCCCTTCACGACATATTCCCTCGCCTCCAACTCGTCAGCAAGCTCCTGCTGATGGTCCTCCAGCAGACTGGGGTTCGGCACGACAATGGTTGGGACGCCTGTCCGCATGGCGTCGAGAATGGTACCTGAGCCTGAATGGCAGTCAGCAATTTAGCCACCAGAGACTGACCATCGCGGAGATCAGCCACCAGCATGCGCAATCACAACTCCCTCCTCGGCGTTGTTCGAGCTTTGCGCTCGTCTCATATGCCTTCCCAACCCTGTCTTATCTAACGCGAACCCCGTGACTTTGACTCCCGTTCCTGCGCTCTCAGCCCTCGACACTAGCTTGTCGTATAGCTGTTGACCATCTGCGCCATGTTGTACTGCGAGCTCAGTGTAACGTTGAGCTGCCAATGCTTCAAGAAAGCTGGGTGAGACTGCGGCTTCGATAAGAGCGGGAAATGTAGCTGTCGCGCCAGTGGTGAGGAAGGCGATCTTCTGGCGAGAGGTGGACATGGCTGTGAGAGTTGTATGTATGGAACGCGAATACCGTAAGGAAGAAAAGCGGAATGTGTCGCGAGTCGTTCAGCAGTGAATAGATGCAAGACTACATGTACCTACCGTTTGGTTGGTTCCGGCGAGAACGTGGGGGCCCGAACATGGCCTTCACTTACGCTGCGAGATGGGAGGCCTGATACGTCGATCACCTTCGAATAGTAGATGTTGTAAGAAACGGCCGATACTCGCAAGAGGATACAATACCTCAAACGTGAAGTGTAGAAGGAGTATCATTGGATAAGCAACGAGCAGTGTGTCGAGACGAAGGTCGATTGTCTTCACCTTGTCGCGAGTCGATAGCCGAGTTCTTGGCATTCCCGAGGGCCATTGACTCGACCTGGAACTCATGTCGACATTGTTGTGTCTACCATACGCGACACGAGCAACTATGGCTACACCCATCAAGCGTGTCTGCATTCGCGCAGCATCTAGATCAGCAGTCCCGAGGTCATTCACCACCGCAAGAGCCCGCCATGCAAGTTCTCAACCCGCAGACCCGGACACGCTGCCTCCCCTCGATCTTTCCTCGCTTCCCTCCCTAGCTCACGCAGATCTGCAATCCCATCGCGAGCTCCGAGCTCTAGCCCGCAAGACGACATGGGAGATGCCACTACTCGCCTCTCTGCGTCGACCCTTTCAGCCTCCTACTACAGCTCAGCCGCTACGATGGCGGTACACCACATACATGGGCGAGGTGCATCCCGCAAGTCGCAAAGTCGTACTTGAGTTCGCGCCGAAGGACTTGGAAGGCATGACGGAGAAGGCGGCCTTGAAGATGGCCAAGCTGGCCGGTGCACGCTGGGATCCAGTCAAGGAGATCGTCAAAATGAGCTGTGAAAGCTTTGAGACGCAGGCTATGAACAAAAAGTTCTTGGTCGATACTACCCGGCGACTGGTCAAGGAAGCACTTAACGAGGAGGGCGATGCGTTCGAGGACGTGCCACTAGACACGAGACATGTGACCAACAAGAGGATGTTGAAACGACAGAAGGGTCTGGTCAAGGCGAGACTGAGGAGGAAGGATGGAGGAACTGGCTTCCCGGAGGAGTGGAAGTTGACGGACGAGAGGAGGCGGGAGTTGGCGGAGCGAAGAGGGGAGGTGGCGAAGTTAGAGGCGCTGGAGGTGCAGGCTTTGGAGGCACCGAGTGAGGAGGGTGTGGAGAGTGAGATGCATCTGCAGGACGGTGAAGCGGCGATGCAAGCAAGCGCAGATCCTGAAGTCGAGGCCACTCCGGCTATCTCGGGACTGGATGCGATTGAACGCGCGCTGGAGCTGAGAGACAAGGAGAAGGCTGCTGAGCCGGTCATGGTAGAAGCACGGACGCCGTTGGCTAAGGGCAAGCCGACAAAAGGTGGTATATCCCAGCGTGGGCGCGGGCCCTGATGTAGTCTTCGGAAACGTCACAGATTTTGAGCGCGCTCACATAATGATCACATGATCACAGACCAATTTAATTCATGCACAATGTCATCAATGCGGCGCTGAATCTTGCCTGCAACGGAAAAGTGAGGTTGAGATAGCGTCGCCGATATTAATGGCAGGTACGATGAGAACGCACCTTCCTTCATGCTTCAAGATACAGTCGCAAGTCTGGGGCGCATGGATAGCCGGTATCGCCACGCTTTGCGAATTGCGAATCTCGACTATCGCAGGTGCTCCATTGCCACTATGCTTCACCGTACAGGACGCCAGAGCGCATGGCTCGTCAGACTTGGCCCAGAGTTGCGAGTCTCTTGCCGACTGCACTTTACCGGTGAATATTTGCCCGCAGATCTGGCAGGACGACCTTGGTCTCGAGAGCAATTTAAGAGTAAATTGTCGTCGTGGAAACCACTTCAAAGTCTCCACACATCCTGCAAGTAGATCAATCTCGAAGCTCCTGAATCTTGAGAGATCGATCTCTCGCACATGCACCGTTTTGGCGCAATCAATACGCTTCAGGCAGCGCTCCGAGCCGATGACAGGAACCCATCGAACGAATATGCAAAGCCGAGACTCTTCGTGCGATCTCTGATGACAGTCCAGTATTGCAACTTGACAGCCGCGCTTCAGGCTTCCTAAACCATACTGTCGGACAATGAACTTCGCCACGAGTCTGGTACTGTCGATGCTCACGGGAGCTTCCTGTGGTCGATTCCCGTTGGCCATGATGTCGCCACATCCCGCGAATCTCCTCGGATTATCCGCGAAGAGCGCCGTACTGCTGTCGTCACCCTCTCCGCCCCTCCATGCAAAGATCGAGTAGTTATCTGTTTTTCGAAATATGGCGGCTTGAAGCCTCGTCCATGAACTCTTCTCTACCTCCACGAATGGGTCATAGTGAATCTGAATTACGGTCCCGAACATCCACATGACGGCGTACGCGAAGCAGCCCATCGTCTCCTCGAGCGTGCCAGCAAACCATGATAACTTAGTTGCCACGCTGGCGTTTCCGGAGAGTAGGTCGAGGTATGCCTCTTCTAATTTTCTGATGCTCGTTATTGGAAGATCTAAGCTTTCTCGGGTCCCGATGGAATTCCAATTTCGAGCGAAAAACTCGAGTCTTTTCGGCGCGAACAAATTGGCGACAGTCTGATTTGCAATTAAGTCATGTCAGTTGATGCATAGAGTCCCGCTATGTCGTAGAGAGAGGAGACTGACTCTCGGTCGGAAGAACCAACTACTGTTTTTGCAGCCTCGCACGTCCTCCCCGTCCTTGACGTCGTTAAGATACACATAACAACGCTCAGCTTGCTGTTGACGCACGTGTGAAAGGTATGTGCTCTCCAGAATGTCTTCCTCAGAATCGGATTCGCTCATGCACCACGTTTCCTCCCAAAGGTATTCGATCCCGTCTTTCAGAGCCTGCTTCATACCAGCGCGGAGGTTTTCGCTGCTCAGAGGACCCCTCTCGCGGGCTCTCCTGCTGTCGCTGCGTTCGTAGGTGTCAGGCGAGTGGTACCTCCAAAAAACATGCGGTAAGTCGCCTAAATTGGCAGAGTGCAGTAGGACGCCACAAGCGCCCCCGTGAGAAGGCCCAGATTGCGGAATCTCAGACTCGCTCGCGCTGCTATCTTTTTCGGCAAGCTGGCATTTAAGTAGTCGCGTGCGAGTTGGGATCGCACCACTGGACAATAACGCTTGCGCAACATCGAAATGTCGCCCTCGAAGAGCATACACCGTGGGAGAGTAGCCATCCCGATCCACAACATTTATGTCGGCACCGTAATTGACTAGCATCTGCACAAGCTGCAGATAGCCTAGCTGCGCAGCAATATGCAGAGGTGAGCAAGTCACCGCAGCGGCCATCTCAAGTGCGGCAAGTTCGAGAAGGTTACAGCCCCGAGCCTGTATCATCACCTCGAATTTTGCCATTGACACCACATTCTGGAATGCGCCAGAGATAAGCAGTGACTTCAGAGTCTCCGCGTCGTCCACGAGACAGGCAATGTGTACAGCCGTACCGAATTTCATGCTCGTGGCTCTGACGTCGGCGCGGGCAGTAAGTAGAATATCTATGGTCCCTTTCCGGCCGCTAAAAACGGCCAGGCATAACGCGGTGCCGCATTGCGAACTCTCTGCGTTGACATCGGCACCGAGCACAATGAGGCTCCTGACTGTATCGTCGAAGCCGCCGTAGGCAGCGAAGTGCAGTGCCGTCAGGCTGTACTGGTCAGCATAATCGACATCGGCACCTAGGCGTATCAAATATTCCACCCGTGGTGTTTGTCCCTCGGCATCAGCTCGCAGGAGGGTATCATTACGTTGGGCTTCACGGAGGGTGTCGTCCGACCTACGACTCTGTAGAGGGTACTCGTAGCTTTCTGACAAAGTGTCAGCTGGTGCGCGTCCATGCCGTGCATGCTTATTTGATGGATCATTGAGGTTCTTATACTGTTCGTTACGTTGTTGTGCACATCACCAACATGCAGGCGCGCATGATCAGCTGCCCTGATCGAACCGACGTCGATCTCTGGCATGGCAGGCAACTACTTTCCCCCCGAAGGTAGACATCAGCCACCTTACAACATCCGCCAGTTGGCGAGTAAACGTAGTCTCGACATGTGTTCGTGGACGGTCGACGAGGCTCTCGAGACACATGCGCACGCAAGCCGGAGGTCGCGACCAATCACCGTCTCAAGCACATCAGCTCAGCTCTAAGCGCAAAATCAGGGCAACGTGCTGCACTGCATGGTCCATATAGATATGATGCGCCAACAAACACGATCCCCAAAAGCGTCAACGTCGCAGTTCATGGTGTTTTGCATTGAATTGAACCTCCTCATTGAATTCGCTTGCGCGGCTGAGGCGCAATTGATCTAAAATATACTCCGCTTCGGGTCTACCACAGCATGTCCTGCACGCTGTCCGCTGGTTCACGGATCGCCTTGCCTACAAATTATTGTCTAGCAAGACGGCACGCTCGAATACTTGCATGCATTGCTCGGCCCAGAGCCCAGCTTCTTCGGCTCATCGCCATTGTTGTTGCCCTGATACTCATCACAGATGCTCTTGACGCTGGTAGCACAAGTGTTGCTGATTGTCGCAGTGTCGCCGTAGTTGCTGTTGATGCCTACGAGAACCTTGCCACCAGAGGCCTTGACGTTCTTGATCGTGACAGTGCGTTTGGCGCCATTGCCTTTGCAGTTGCCGCATGAGCGGTAGAGTTTGCCAAAGTCGGAGGCGGAGAAGCCATCGATCGTTACCGAGGATGCGGCGTTATTTTGGATGATCCTAGAGATCTTGTGAGCTACGTAGTCACTGAAACGAGACGAGAGAGCGTCCTTACTTGTCGGCTGCACCGCGAGCACCACCGCCCTTGACCACGGCAGTCCCAGCACCCTTGAAGGATAGAGCGTCCTCGCAAACATCGGTCCACCAGACGTCTACAAACGATCAGTCAGATGTTTAGCGTACAAGCGCAGTCTTTGCTTACTCTCAATGGTGCAAGACCCAAGGCAGTGCACACCCTCAATCTGGTCTTTGCCGATAATCACGTTCTTCAGGGTGCCACCGTGCTGGACAAGGAACACCGCATCTGCGTCGCCGCCTTCGGCTTGACCAGTGCAAGAGACACCGCGACCGTAAGTCTTCATACCGCCATCGAACGTGCCAGAGACCTTTTGCGCGCTCTTGTAGGTAACGGAACCCTTTGAGGCTGGGATGTTGAAGCTGAAGCTGCGTTCAACGATCTCGGGAGCGGGTACAGCAGAAGCTCCAAGTGCGAGTGCGCCGAGTACGACAGAAGTCAGGAAGGTGAAGGAAGGCATGATGAAGCGTGAAGTGGCTCAGTCGACCGTGTGAAATGAATGTGTTTTTGTGTAGCGAGCGACAGTAGAGAATCGTAGTATGAGGTAAGGAGGAGAGGACCGCGTGACTAGACAGTTCTTATACCACATCGCAGCAATCCACGCACCGATCTCACCTACTCCATGTCTACGAAACGCTGCCAAGCAGTCGCATGATGCCGTCGATGTTAGACCGCACGACAATCAGAAGGGCCGAGTCGGTGGCGCTGGGAAGATCCATTCAGCGCTCGACAGCGACTGGAGTTTTTCCGTCTAGGCAGGAGCGCGGTTTGTGCTCCACGGCATATGCACTTCGGCCATCGTGAGTAAATGCGGCTGATATGTTGATCGATCTAAGACATTTCCTCTGCGCAAAGCATGCCTAAAGCCACAATCCCTGGACACCGTGTAGGACAAATCGTAGAGGGCGTTCTGGTCTGCGCAAGTGGCCTCACCTTCCTCTCACGAATAACGACTGTTCCTGATGGGCGGAAAATTGTCGATGGTCTGGTATCCGGAAGTTCTCTTGTCGTGAGCCGGAGATGTCAAGGCCAGCCTTGGAAGTGCTTGTCTGCTTGGCTGGGACTGCCAAGGGTTTCATCAACTCAAGCGAGACAAAGAAGACAAAGGCCAAGGTGCGAATTAATGTGAATCTTAGCTCGCGAAAGATGCGAGGTTCGATTCGGGACACTTGGGCGCGCAATGAAGCCTGAAATGCCTGCATGGGACGAAAGCTCATCTCGTGAAACGTACTCTTGAGCCCATCGCTAACGGAACATTGCGCACGAGGGACCACAAAGGCACCGAAAGTTAGATCCAGGCTGAGGTTCCACACAGCAGTGCGGCACTCAAGAACAATGTGAAGATTCCACTCCCCGGAGGCGTGTTCGATTTGAGAGGATTGCGACGGTCGCGGTACCATTGGATGCTGTCGCTCGACGTGTGGATACGATGGGATCTCAGAACGTGTGGCCAGGCCCATGACAGCATAAACAACCCGATGAGTTCCGCGGGCGACCGCATGTGAGCGCAGACATGATCAAAATGGCAGACGGTAATTATGATGCAAGATCTGTATGTTGATGGGAGGAAGCCGGAGTTACGAGTTATTAACCCCTCGCGACATCCTTTCCATGCCATCATAGCAGCTAGCGCTGAGGGTTTAACACCACAGAGCCTCTCTCACATGTAAAGGACCATTTCTCTCATACCTTAATCTACTAGCAATACGCAAAATGGCGGCTCAAGTCTTCTTCATAATTGGCACGTCCACGGGATTCGGTTACTACTACGTCGAAAAGTGTCTGAAGGAGGGAGATAAAGTCGTTGCCACTGTATGTTCGCACGAACCTACACTCTCCCCAGAATCCGAAGAGTTCTTGTGCTACCATCAAGCACACCGCGAGAGTCAATCTGCGCCTACTCAGCCGAGGAGCGTCCCTCTACCGCAGCAACCTAGCAGGGACTCCAGAAGGTACCACATGCTGATCACCATCCCAGGCTCGCAACTCATCAAAGCTCTCTTTCCCGGACGCCACCAAGGATAACTACCTGGCCGTAGACTGTGATGTGACAGACGGCGCCTCCGTGACCGAAGCTTTCGAGAAAGGCTTCGCCCACTTCAACCGCATTGACGTCGTAGTCAACAATGCCGGCTACGGCCTTTCCGGCGAGTTTGAGTCCCTCTCGGAGCAGCAGATCCGCACGCAAATGGAAGTAAACTTCTTCGGCCTCCTGAACGTCACTCGCGAAGCCCTGCATTACCTGCGTGACAAGAACTCCCCTAGCGGTGGCCACATCCAGCAAATTACCTCGATCGGCGGGCAACGCGGCGTCCCCACCTTCTCAATTTACTGCGCCTCCAAATGGGCCGTAGAAGGCTATACCGAGGCGCTCTCCCACGAGCTCAAACCAGAGTGGAACATTTCGCTCACCTGCATCGAGCCGGGCGGATTCCGTACAGACTGGGCTGGCCGCAGTATGGCGTTCGCGGAGAAGAAGCATCCTGCTTATGATCACATCAATGCCAAGGAGACTATGCAGAAGCGGAATGGGACGCAGGCTGGCGAACCGAAGAAGGGCGCTGAGGCTATGTGGGAGGTGGCGAAGATGAAGGATCCGCCTCTGAGGCTGGTGATTGGGAGCGATGCTTACACAGCGATCATGGGGAAGCTCAAGACGTATGGCGAGAATTACCCAAAGTATGAGAAGTTGAGCAATTCGACCGATGTGGAAGGGTATCAGAGGCCATCATAGACCTTCGGCTAGTCGAAGTCCTTGGAACGTAGCGATCTTGGAATTGCTGTACGGTACATAGATTCGAAAGGCGTCGTGCCTCCCAGTCTGCTCGTCTTAATGTACAGTGCTCGCTCGTCAGTAGAGCCTCTCAGTCATTCTCGCATTGACAGAAACGGAAGTGAGGACAACGAGACTTGAAAGAGGCATGCGTGGGCAACAAAGAGAATGAAGATACATGGTGAAGTGCCACGCGCCAATAGCAGCAGAGAGCACTGTCAGTCAGTGGAAAGCGAGTGGAAGGAACATACCATTGGTGAGCACCCATGACATGAGACAGATATCCTACACGGCATCCGCCCCAACGCCAAGGAAACCAAACTTACCGTTACACATCCCAAACCCCATCCCAGACTCCAGCGTCACCTGGACGCCAAAGCCCAAGCCCAAGCCCTCACAAACTTCCCAAGTCCCCCAAGTCCGGGCACCCCTCACCAGGCACCCGCTCCGGCGATCCACTCCCCGCCGGCGAGCCCCTGGACGCGTAGTCCGCCAGGTGGAAGCTCGCCGCCGCGTCCGCCTTCCCCACAGTCGCCCTGCGGGTCCCAGGCGGTGTCGCGCCACGGTCCCCACCCACCTTGCTTGCCTTCTCGCCCTTCGCCTTCTTCTCCGCGACCACCACGCTCGTCGGCTTGCGGCTCCCGACGACGCTCTCCAACGCGCAGAGCATGCCGACGAGCGACATGCCCTGCGCGCCGCGCATGCCGAGCGTTGCGCCGGCGCGGCCGTGCTCGCAAACCAGGCAGAGGCGCGGGAGGTTGTAGCAGCCGACGTCGAAGGCGTAGCCGCAGGTTTGCGAGGGGCAGGCGAGGGCTTGGGCGCGGAGGCAGGGGCCGGTGGAGAGGGTGAAGGTTGTGCGGCCAAGGTGGGTGCAGGTGTAGACTGGGGTGCCAATCACGCACATCGCTGCTGTGAGTGGAGGAGAGGAGAGGGAGGGAGATGGACTTACCTGTGTTGCTGGCTTGCCGGAAGCTCCGCTGTATTGGACGAGCGGTCGTTCTGGCTGGCCTGCAGCAAAGGGTGGTAGAGCTGAAGCGAGCGCGAAGACGGGAAGGTGCAAACTTTGCTTCCTTCTTGTCTTGTTGCTGCTTTGCTCTACCTGTGTGGTGTGGTGTGTTTGGTAGTGTGTGGAGTGCTGAGGAGAGGGAAGGGAAGGACAAGATGGGACTGCTCATTATACATACCAGCAGTGGCGTTCTGCAAGACAATGCCGCCGTCCATCATCAAAGGCAGTCTTTGTCATGTAAAGCGTCTCTTTGTTGTAGTCGAGTATCGTCGAGGTTGAATTGAATGCCATAGACAAAGCCTCTTCTATCGACAATGCGTTGTCTTGACGGGCGCCCTCTTTGTCCTCAGCGTGCGATCTCAGCACGCAGCCACTCGATCCAAACGCCAAGATCACTGCACTGATCGAGTCCGCGAGCGAGTCTCTGCCCCTGTACGCTCTGAGCCTTGGTGACGGTAGTAGATGCCACGCCGACATTGAAGTCGCCGTTGGGAAGGACGGCCAGTGTGATTCTGGCACCTGGCTTATTCGCATGCACGTATGGGACGTTCAGGCCCAGCGTTGGCGTCGGAGTTGTGACCAACGTGATATCGACCGGCACGATGGAGCCAGGCGTAGTTGGGCTGTCATTCGTGAGATCGTCCAGGCTGATCTCGGCGCCGCCTGCGACATTTCGACCAGCAGGCTCCACCGTTGTGGCGCCAGCAAAGATCTGCTTCAGGAGGTCGCCCATGCATGCCCATTGCCTGAACGTCGGAAGCAGCTCCACCAGCTGCCGTGGATGTGAGAATGGCAGCTGCTCGAGTCGATAGCCAAAGTCAGGCTTGGCAACATGCAGGTTGTATTGGTGCTGAACCTCACCCTCAACTCCGTCACTGAACGCTAGTACCGAATGTGTGACTGGCGGCACATCACCACTTGTTCCCAGTAGCAGAGAAGTCCAAGTCGTCAAATTGGCGAAAGCTTGTGGCGGCGCAGCTCCAACAGCAGTGTGAATGTTGACTGCGGTAGTGAAAGGTACGATGATTGGCGGGTCGAAGGTCGCAACAAAGCGAAGGTGCGGAAGTCTTTGTGCCGCATCGAGTATCATAGCGTCGGCATCACCACCTTCAGTGAGCAGAGTTGGCGGAGGCTCTTCCCACGGGATGCCTCCGAGTGCAGCGGCGGCGTCCATAGCTGATGGATCGGCCAACCACGAGTCAGACACGCGAATGGGCATATAGATGTCTGGGGCTGATCGCTCGACGCCAAGATTTAAACTGTACGCGTTGCTTTCGTCCTGTGCACCATTGCTGCGTGACTCGGCAGCGTCGACGTCCATCGAGTCGTCCGCTTCAGAATGTGCGATAGTACGCTCGTCCCGCCAGTACTCGATGGCAAGGCCTAGTCTGCCACTCGCGTTGAATCTGGGTCGTCCACTGCGCTTACACGTCGCATTCATCGCCAAATCAGAGACACTGGAGCCGACTGATTCTGTCCCAGTCGCCTGAGTAGTCTCGTACTCGTACAGCCGTTGAAGGGAGCTGTACACACCGTTCAAGGCATCGAAGCAGTTCACCTTTTCGGACCCACGATCGAGCCTTGCCATCCAGTCCAGATTGCTGGCGAACGAGTCCAGTGGTATACCGATCCCAGGACCAGTGCCGTCAACGGACTGCAGAGCCTGCGTAAGGACTGTCGAAGCCGACTTGTTATGTCGCTCCAGCTCCTTGGAGTTCCCACTAGTGGTCACATTCACGCTTTGCGCCTCTTCGCCTTCAAGCTTCACTTCCACCATCACTACTTTGCCAGCGATGTCGATGGTTCTTGTGACTGCAGCCATCTCCCTCCCCTTCACTCTGGACCTCTCTTCACTGTACTCCAGCGCAAATCCTGCCCGTCTGGCCACCCTCGCGATCCCCTCCTCGCTGACCCTTCCACGCGCCTTCCCGATCCTCTTGAGCACCTTCCGCAGCTTCGCCTTCCGATCCTCGTCCTCATTCCTTCTTTCCCTCCCGCTGCCCGTGAGTCCCAACTCGCTCATGGTAGGAATCATCGCCGCGCCCATTGATGGCGTCAAGCCCGCCAACCCTGGCGTACCCATCTCCAGCCCTAACCCCAGACCAGAGAGTCCAGATCCCATACCTGCAGGCGTCTCGAACGCCATCATACCAGCGCTTGGCGAGACAGTGCTGCCTTGCTGACTGAGCGACTGCGGCATCGGAGTCCCCGCGAGTGTCTTACTGCCCTGCGAGGAGCCGGTGGTGGGGTGGTTGACGGGTGTCTTACCAGCCTGGTCCTTGCGAAGCGCTGCCGGGGACGGGACACTGCGAGGGGCTGGGGAGGTGTAGCTGAGATTAGACGGGGTGGAGACATGCTGTGCCGCTCGCTTGGAAGCGGAGAGCGGCTGTGTTGACGGATGCGACGGTGTGGGTGTCGACATGATGGCGGTGCCGCTGGAATTGCGACTTGGTGCTAGATCATATCGTTGATACCAGGTCACAGTGTAGGTCAATCTACCAACGTCATGTAGTCCAGATGATGGTGGGCCGCTTCGTGACCTTTAAATCGAGCAGAAGTGGTATCAAGCTGAAGTGGTATCAA
>JAVRRP010001024.1:0-11977 GCA_036872775.1 Oleoguttula sp. CCFEE 5521 | reverse complement strand
CTCTCGGCATCAGCCATATCTCAGTGGCCAAAGCCAAACTACACGAATCCTTCCGTCCAGAGTGTAGATCTCGGCAGCTGGGCCTGCGCACTCCTCGGTCTCACGACCTTCACATGCGCCACTAGACTCTGGCTTCGAGGTTTCGGCAGAGCGGGCACCTTCGGACTCGATGATGTACGTCTATCTTGTCTGTAAGGTCAAAGGTTTCGATCATTAACGTGAATGTCAGGTGTTCCTCATACCCAGCTGGCTCTTCGGCGGCATGTTCACAGCGATCTGCGTCGTGTTCACCCAGCGCGCCTACGGCAACCGCAACATCTGGGACATACCGCCAGATCATTGGGAGAAGGTTGCTCAGTGTCTTTGGTTCGGCGAGCTTGCATTCTTGATCAGTGGCTGCTGCACCAAAGTCTCCGTTCTGCTATTCTACCGCCGGCTTGTCGAGGGCACGTACACCAAGGCGTGGAGGTATGCGGTCTGGTTGGCCATCGCCTTTACGGTATCGTACACCTTGGTCTTCGTGATATTTCTTTTTACGAATTGCAAGCCGTTTGATGCTTATGTACGTTGCCCAGATGGCCTATCGGAGTTTCGCTGAAGCCCGTACTGATGACGATCCAGTGGAAGGCTTTCAACCCGGTCTATGCGACAACGCAAGAGTACACCTGCATCGACACCAAAGTTATCAACATCCTGGCAGGCGTCTTCGCCTCGCTGAGCGATCTCTACGCCGTGGCGTTGCCCTGCATCATCACCTGGAACCTCGACATGCCGAGACCGCAGAAGATAGGCCTGAACATTATCTTCTCGCTCGGGCTGGGTGTGATTGCCATCTCCGGCGTGCGGACATACTGGCTCATTGGTAGGCACATCCACTCCTATCAACAAAGCCTTGGCTAACAATCCACAGAATCTGGCCTGAATAGCAACGTCTCCAACTCAATCTTCCACACCTTCTTCTGGGCCCAGCTCGAACTCATGCTTGGCATGATCTGTGCCTCCGCGCCCTCCCTGCGCGTCCTATTCCGCCACTACATGGGCGCGCGAGCCCGCGGCCAGTCTAGCCACTCCACTCCACGACAGAACGGACCCAGCGACATGCTGGACACTAGGGACTCGAGCAAGTCGATCAAAGTCGTCAGGCAAACAAGCGTTACTAGCCATCCTACGCTGCCGCACAGGCTGTCGGGCAGGGATGCTGCGGCGCTGCCACCGGTATATGAGCTGGCGGATGATAGGTATGGGTACTCGCCGAGCAATTCGACGCATAGTGATGGGCAGGCGACGAGGCTGTCGCATGAGTTGGAGTGGCATGCTATGAGTGATATGTCCAGTCGGAAGACCAAAGATGGATCAAGGTAGCCAGTTAGTACAGCTTCGATGTACATAGCTCATGGAACAGAAGGCCAGATCTCTTCAATCGTGGAAGGCGTATCAGTCGTAGAATATTTTGTCGTGAGATCCGCAGGCTCACACCAGCGACTTCTTCTTGATCCCCAGCGCCGCTGAGAAGTCTTTCTTCTTCTTGATCTGGCGTGTGAACGTGGGCGCCGGTACAGGCACCTCCTCCTTCGCTCCAACCTCCGGCCCCGTGAGAAGCAGATCCTCCTCCAACCTCTTCACCTTCTCCCCCGTCCCACTCTGAAACGCTCTCCGCGCAGTCTCCTCCAGTTCCGCTTCTTCTCGCTCCCTCTCCAAATCCCTCTCCTCCCTCTGCACCCCCGCAACCTCCCCTTCCTTCCCCACCCTCTCCCTCTGCGCATTCCGCAACCTAACCTCATCCAACGCATCCGCCACAGCCATCTCCATCTTCGCATCCACAGTCTTCCTCTCCAACTCCTTCATAGCATCCCGTTCATTCTCCTCCTTCTCAATCCGATCCAACATCTCCTCCTCCGTCTCCTCATTCAACTTCGCCTCCCTCCAAACTTCAAAATTCCTCCTTGCGCCCCGCTCACACTCGTAGTCCATGTGCTTCGGGTCCGTCTTGAATGTGATTTCCGCGGAGCATCTCGTGCAGCGGATGTAGAAGCGGAAGATGGTGATTTGGAGGTACTTCTCGTCGGTCGTCTCTTTGCGGGCGTTGAACTTGCGGCCTTTGTAGATGTACTCGCCGCAGGAGGTGCATTTCATGCTAAAGGGCGCCATTAGGCGGACGGTTTGGACTTTGGGGCCGGCGTTCGCGGGGGGTTTGCGCCGGCGCTCGAGTTTGGAGGGGTCGAAGTCGGGGGGAAAGTATTTGGAGAGGACTTTGCGTTCGGCCATGATTGCGGTGTGCGGTGTAGAAGGTGAGTGTTTGTTGAAGAGATGTACAGCTAGCTCCGACGAGGTGGGTTGGGAGGTGCGATCGCAGTGACTGACTAAGCGGGATGTGTGGCCTCAGGCGTGAAGCCGTGAAAGCCTTGTTTTCTAGCAGGCCATGGCATACATCAAATCTTACTTGTATTGAATCATACTAACTATGATTCTTTCGTGTGAGTCTCCGGCAGGGAGCAAGAGGCGTTAAAGTTGCATCAAGATCGGACTGGCAGCCTGTACACATCTCTGTATATGTCTTCTATCTACAAAGCCTAGTCAACCCCTTTCTACATCTTCGCTTCGACGCCCACAAACCCATTGACAACACTGGTCATCAACTGATTCGCAATCGCCGTCTCTGGCGGTAATCTCAAACCCCCCTTGTACTCAGGTGGCGCAGGATCCCCCAATCCACTGACGCCGATCTTCAGCGCCTCCCGGACCTCGTCGAACGGACACCACCTCGCGTCCTCAAGTTCCGGATCATTGCCCAGATCGATATTCTCGCCATCAGGCACACTCTGACCAATAGCGCCGATCATAAGGTTTGCAGGGTAAGGCCAAGGCTGCGTGCTGTGAATGACCACTCTGCCGACCAACACCCCAGCCTCCTCGTACACCTCTCTCCTCACTGCTTCCTCGATACTCTCCGCTGGCTCTGCAAAGCCGGCCAACGTGCTGTACCAAGCTGGTGGAAAGCGCTTACTCCGCCCAAGTAGCAAGTGCGTTCCAGCATGATTGACAATCGCCATGATGACCGTAGGATCTGTGCGTGGGAACGATAAGTTCGAGACGCCTTTCCGCGTTGCACAGGGCTTCCTGGCACCAGAGGCGGGCGTGGCGACGTCTTGAGGTGGACATGCGCGTTTGAAGCCGCCGTTTACGGAGAGCGTTGGTTGGCCGCATTGCGCGCAGAAGGGGTTACGGGCGTTCCAGTCAAGGATCTGGCGGGCTTCAGCGTAGATGGCGGCTGGGCGCTGTTGTCAGTCATGTTCGGGCGGTGTGGAATAAGATCTCCTTACCATCGCCGGCTTCTAGCTCCATAATCCTGCCCTTCCCAAAGCCCGTGCCTTGCTCCTCCAACTTCTTGATCAAAGCTGTGCATGCATCCTTGACCTTCCCTTCGCCTCGGGGCGTGACATCGACTGCAAAGAATGGTGCACCCTTGTACAGGTTCTTGCCTTGGTACTCCAGCCCGCCTTTTGCATTCTCCTCCACTCCGAGGAACACCAACTGCGCTGACGTTTTCTCGCTATCGAACTCCTTCAACACAGTCTCCTCATCCTTCGCGAACGGGTCTTCGCCGACGACATCTTTGATGTCATCGTACTTCACCCATTGAATTCGCTTTGCCTCTTTCGACTGAACGAGAGGTTGGAGCTCGTTGCACAGCAAGAATGATGTGGTTGGGTGGTTGAGTGCTTGCGACAAGAACGAGTGCTCTGATCGGAGGAAACCGAGTCGATTCAATGGCGAGCCAGAGAAGTAGTTGGCGACTTCGCGACCAAACTTCCGACTGAGCATGCTATCCACGTCCGGGTGCGCGGGGGCGGGGAGTGAGGGTTGTGGGTGAGGCATTGGGAAGTATGGGAGAAGTGTTAATTCTACTCACGAGACAGGAATTATGACATTGGCAAATGTATGTCCGAAGAGAACATCGCCTCCATGCCCGATCAGTAAGCAGATCTCAATCAATGCCCTCCAGATACCCGGCACTCGCTCCATCATGGCGGGGCAGGAACGATGATGTAGCCGCGGAAATAAGCCTTATCGCTCGCCGCTGGCGTCGGATCTACCCCCTCTCTTCCGCCACTCTATTCTCAACTACCGAGACCACGCGAGCACGAGGGCGACAGAGCAAAGTTCAATCTCTGGACATGACTATTACTCTGCCACCAACTATACACGATGTCCCGCCCAAACCCTACAGCGCCCTCGACGATGGCTGACGACCGCATCACCACCAAGCTCGCCGCCCTCCCCCGCGATGCGACGTACTTCTCCCTCGAATTCTTCCCGCCCAAGACCTCCCAGGGCTTCTCAAATCTCCATGCCCGACTGGCGCGTATGGCGCACTCGCTGCGGCCACTCTTCGTTAATGTCACGTGGGGAGCTGGAGGAAGCACATCGGCGAAGTCTTTGGCGTTGGCCGAGTTGACTCAGAGATCATTGGGCTTGACGACATGCCTGCATTTGACGTGTACGAACATGTCGAGGAAACTGATCGACGAGGCACTAGAGCAGGCGAAGGTGCTGGGTGTGAGGAATATCCTGGCGCTGAGAGGCGATCCACCGAGGAGTGATGAGTACCGAGCTGAGGGCGCGGCAGTCGGTGAGGACGAGGACGATAGTAATGTGGAGTTCACGTGGGCCGTCGACTTGGTTAAGTACATCAAGAAGACGTATGGTGACTACTTTTGCGTGGGTGTAGCAGGCTATCCAGAGGGTCATGCGGATACGAGTCATCCTGAGCATCAGGGCGTTGGGCTGGATCTGCCGTATCTGGTGGAGAAGACGAGCGCTGGCGCAGACTTCATCATGACACAGCTGTTCTATGACGTGGATGCATTTCTGGCATACGAGACGACTCTGAGGGAGCATGACAGCGGCATCTTCAAGGAGATACCGATAATACCCGGGCTGATGCCGGTGCAAAGCTATCAGATACTGAGACGGACGACAAAATTGAGCCATGCAAAGATACCGCCAAACGTGCTCAAAAGATTCGAAGCAGTGAAGTCTGATGACGAAGCGGTCAAACGTGTTGGTGTAGATGTGTTGAGTGAGTTCGTCGACAAGATCAAGGCACGGCCAGATGTGAGACCCAGAGGCTTTCACTTCTACACACTCAACCTGGAGAAAGCAGTGGCGCATATCCTCGAGCGAAGTAGTCTCATACCGCCATATACACCCACAATCATCGAGAAGAATGGCTTCACATCACCGGAAGACGCCATCACAGAGAACGAGTCAAGCACTTCGGCTCCAACAAACGGACATGCTACTCGCACTCGCCGCGAGTCCTCCACCGCCAACTCCGGTCCACGAAACCGCGTCGTGGTCTCCCGTACACGCGCCTCAAGTACAAGCTCCACGCGAACCTCCGCTTTCGAGGCGCCCGAAGACGAAGCCGGCGTGCCGCGAGATAAGATTAACTCCCGAGCAAATACTCTTGCTATCTCGGAAGGTGAAGGCGCGCTAGGCCGGGAAGCAACTTGGGATGACTTCCCTAACGGTCGATGGGGTGACGCGAGATCACCAGCTTATGGAGAGATAGATGGGTATGGTGTCAGCTTGCACGTCAGTATCGCAGAAGCGACGCGATTATGGGGTCATCCCAGCTCGACAGCAGATCTGAGCGAAATCTTCCGACGGCATCTAGAAGGGGCGGTGGATGCTGTGCCCTGGAGCGAGGAGGGGCTGAGTCCGGAGACGTTGACAATAAAACCCCAATTACTTGCACTGGTGCAGAAAGGCTGGTGGACTGTCGCCTCACAGCCCGCCGTCAATGGCGTGCGATCGACAGATCCGATCTTTGGCTGGGGACCACGAAACGGCTTTGTCTTCCAGAAGCCGTTTGTGGAGTTCTTCCTCCCCGCGCAAGACTGGAAGCGGCTGCAGCCCATACTAGACGAGGATCCGCAGATCACGTACTTCGCCAGCAACGCCGCAGGAGATTCCGCTGCGAGCGACGAGGAGAGCGTCAACCCCGTCACGTGGGGCTGCTTCACGGGCAAGGAGATTGTGACGCCTACTATAATTGAGGGCGTCAGTTTCAGAGCTTGGTGCGAGGAGGCGTTTGGGATTTGGGGCGAGTGGAGGGGCGTCTATGGCAAGGGTAGTCCGAGTTCGAAGGTCTTGGATCAGGTACGTAAGGAGTACTGGTTGGTCAATATCATACATCATGGGTATTTAGAGCCGGAGGCATTATGGGAGACGCTTGTTAAGGCATAGGCGCGTGCATTGAGGGAAGCATGGCGTTGGGCGGGGGAAGCATTTGACAGCGCATTTGGGCTGGTGGAAGCGTTGGCCATCTATGCCTTTTAATATCGAAGGTATCCTGTGTTCGTAGCATGTGCATGAGCAAAATGCGTGTCGGCTCAGGGGCATCGACACAATGCCACAATCATGGCACTGTCCAGATCAGACCACCGTGTCTCCAAGATCTTGAGTACTCCTCTGCAATTCTAGACGTACCTGCAACAACCACACTCGACATCAGTGTGTACGAGAGACTGGGATTGTGCATAGAAACAGCATTGCTAAGTTTGCCGTCTCTCAGAGACGCCGAGTCACAGATTCGACCATCGTAGTTGCAATTATAGCACAGGAAAGCACTCATATTTCATGGAAGGCGTGCTGGAGCCGCACCTTGATGGCGTGTCGAACCCCACTAAAATTCTGGCCGAGTCAAACACAAACAGTCACACATATCGCGTGGCACGAAGAGCACCTCTTTCCGCACCCCTCTCTTGTTTCAGATCCACTACGACTCGACATACAGTAGCATAGGCGACTCTTCACCATGGCGGAAAGATTCCTTCCTGCACTCACGGCTCCTAAGCCTGAAGCCGCACCAATCCATGATCTGGACTCTTACCTTACCCTGCGTACCTATATCAAGGGCCACACGCAAACAGAGGATGACATCGAGCTGTGGAAGGCTGTGAGAAAGCACAAGATTGCTGTGGGATTGATAAAACAAGGGAGCAAAGTGGTGCCGAACCTCGCTCGCTGGTTCAATTTTATTGAACAAACCGCACACCCCACCCTCGATATACCTGTACGGGGGAAGGAGTCGTCCAAGGAGAATGGAGCTGCTGCGAAGGATGAGGGAGGAAGCTATGATATCAACCTCCCTGACACAGATCAGAGGATCATTACGAGGTTCCCGCCAGAACCGTCGGGCTATCTGCACGTGGGGCACATGAAGGCTGCCCTACTGAACGACTACTTCGCACACAAGAAGTATCCCGGCGGCAAGATGATCCTACGATTCGACGACACAAACCCAGATAAAGAGAAAGAGGAATTCCAGGACAGCATTGTGAAGGACCTGGAGCTGATGGCTATCAAGCCCGACGAAGTCACATATACTTCCAACTACTTCGACTTGCTGCGGGACAAGTGCATCGAGCTTATCAAGGCTGGGAAGGCGTACGCGGACGATACGTCACAGGAGCAACTGCGGGCGGAGAGGATGGACAGAGTGGAGTCGAAGCACCGCAACGCTGATGCCGAGACGTCGCTGGCGAAGTTCAAGGAGATGGAGAAAGGCAGCGAGGAGGGCACGAAGTGGTATATTCGCGCGAAGATCGACATGGCGAGTGACAATGGACGAATGCGAGATCCAGTCATCTATCGCTGCAATCCCACGACTCATCACAGGACTGGAGAGAAGTTCAAAATGTATCCTACCTACGATTTCGCTTGCCCGATTGTGGATGCTCATGAGGGCATTACGCACGCGCTGAGGACGACGGAGTATAATGATGCGAATGAGCAGTATCAGTGGTTCCTCAAAACGCTGGGGCTGAGGAAAGTCCACAACTGGAACTTCAGTCGCATGGACTTTATCAAGACATTCCTCTCGAAGCGGAAGCTCACGAAGTTGGTCGACTCGGGCAAGGTATGGGGTTGGGATGATCCACGTATGCCTACTGTCCGTGGCGTACGGCGGAGAGGTATGACTGTGCCTGCGCTACAGGAGTTCATCCTGAAGCAAGGGCCGAGTAAGAACATCACGCTGCAGGATTGGGCAAGCTTCTGGGCGACAAACAAGAAATACATCGATCCTGTAGCACCGAGGTACACGGCTGTGGTCGCTGATAAGAGAGTTCAATGCACCGTGTCTGGGGTCGAGGGCGTCAAAGAGGAGCAGAGGGAAGTGCATGCCAAGAACGCTGAGCTAGGCAAGAAGAAAGTCGTCTTCTCCAAGAGCGTGATCCTCGATCAAGCTGACGCGGCGTCTTTCGCGCAAGACGAGGAAATTACGCTCATGAACTGGGGAAACGCGTACGTGCGGAAGATCTCGAAGAGCTCGGATGGGCAGGTCGAGAGTCTTGACCTCGAACTCCATCTCGCCGGCGACGTCAAAAAGACGTCCAAGAAAGTCACCTGGCTCTCCACGGATCAACATCTTGTCAAAGTCACGCTCTACGACTTCGACTACCTTATTACGAAGGATAAGTTGGAGGAGGACGATGTTCTGGAGGATTGTCTCAACGAAGTCACGGAGACCAGGACCGAGGCAATCGCGGATTGTAACGTGGCGAACCTGAAGGAGGACGATATCGTACAATTCGACCGCAAAGGCTACTTTCGCATTGATAAGACAGGGAAGGACGGCGTTGTGGCGTTCCAAATACCTACTGGTAAGGGAGGGAAGTAGGCAGCTTCTCCTAATGATTAGACCGCGTGAAACGGTTCTATACGTCTAGCTGCGATAGTCGCACGGTGCACTGTTCCACCTGAGAGAGCGCCTGAGAGACTCGGCCCTCTCTCCTGCATGTTGCATCACTACTACGCTGTCGTGGGTGCCTTGATAGGAGCATGGGAGAGTGTGCAGATTTTTCGAGAAGCGGGGTTAGGGGTCACCGACACAGCGGTGAAAAGTGTCGACCCTACTATCCATAGGTCTGGCGTCCGACACCTACACAGTAGCTGCGAATGAACTCACACAATTTTGCTGTCAACTTCACCCCGTGAACTTCCTCCCCTCCCCGATCTCTCTCCACATTTCTTCAGTGTACTCTACGATCCTCTCACCAAGTCTTTCGCGTCGGAATCTCTCATAGTGCTGCCTCACATCAAAAACCTCTCCATTACTCCTCGAAGCGTACGCGCCGCTCCCTTTCACTCCGTCCGTCCCCATCACAACATCTCCCTCAACTCCCTGATGCTTCGCGGCATACCGTCCCGACGTAGCGATATACACGACCCGATGCCCGATCTCGTCTTCGGATGTGGCGATGAAGAGCTTGAGGAAGGGCGCAGCGAAGAAGTAGACGACTTTGAACCACAATGCTAGCAGTTCCCGTTAGCACACATCCTGTACAGTACAATATCGGCTAGAGGGAGAGACTTACGGTTCGTCTTTGAAGTGTAGGAAGGCGTTATCACCATTCCCGGATCTACATGAACGCAGCTCACTCTGCCTGGATACTGCTTATGCGCTAGGTGCTCGAACAGCAGCGTCTTCATGTGCACCGCTGAGGCGCGGCTATTGGTGAAGCTGTAGTGGCCTGGCTGTCGTAGGCTAAGGTCCTCGGGGTAGAACGTCCCAGACGCGGTCTCGTAGCCGGCTGCGTAGACGGAGACGATGCGGGTTGCTGGTGCAAGGGCGGCTGGTGAGGTGGTGGCCGAAGGAGGAAAGAGCGGCGAGAGCGAGTGGATGAAACGGAGGCGGGAGAAGAGCAGGAGGGACTGAGAGGCATCGAGACCTTCTATAGTGTCTGCACATACTCAGTGTCAGGTCTGCTCGCGACAGCCATGCGAGGGATCGCATGCGAGTAAGACGTGAACGCTGACCTGTCCGGACCCCGAAATCCACAACCCCCTGCGTCATGATCAAGACATCTAGCCTCGCCTGCTCGCCCGCTAGTTCTCGCTCCTGGGCTACGATGCGCTGGCAAGCGGCGTCTACATCCCGTAGTAAAGACAAGTCCTTGACCTCTACGAAGCGGAAGTTCCCTCTGGGGCAGAGGGCGCGGCATTCCGCTATCAGTTCCTCGGCTTTGGTCTTCGAGCGAGCAGGTATATGGACGCGAAGACCGGGTCCCGTGGAGCCATGGGTCCTACAGAGGGAGAGGATCGTTGCTCGGCCGATTCCTGAAGTTGCGCCTGCGATACTGCGCGAGAGGTGTCAGAAAGACTGGATCGTGCGAGCGAGGGTGATGGGAAGCAGTACACCACGACGAGAGGTCGACTTCGGGATTGAATGAAAGCGTTGTTCGATGAGACGGCGGAGGATAGAGAGACCATTGTGAGATCAAGCTGATTAGCAGTAGGATGCTGGCAGGAATATGAGAACGGCAGTGCAATGGGAGGAAGTGAGGATAGGATGACAGATCAATGAAGTCGATGTACTTAGGTGGCTAGTCTTGTGCTATGTGCTGCGACTGCACTTGAACGCTATGTACTTTCCATACGTGCACGTAGTACGGAGTATAATCCATCGCGTTGGATTGCTTTACGACATGCGGCATAACGCGTCGCAGTTGAAGTCGAATTGGGAACAACACGCCAAGGCCTTTCGACGGGCGGAGGAATCTTGTTCCGAGTGGAGGTCTCAAGCGCAGGTCTCAAGGGCATATACGAAGCTCGAAGTATCTTCATGGACACTACGCGGTAGCGCTGGAAATGAATCTCGCGCCGAGTCTGGTATCGTGGCACAAGATTATGATGCGTGCGTTATGCCACAAGAACATCGAATCAAGCATTGCTTCCATTGCGATGAGATCTATACTACGCCGCCTGACTCTTAAGCCACGCTTCATGAGCCTTCTTCTGCACCTCCCATCGTTTCCTCAACTTCTTGCTCGCGCTCTTCGCGACCTCCTTGCCCTCCTTGTCCTTCGTCGGCATCCCCTCAGCGTCCCATTCCGAGTACTCGTCCGTCCTGAACATCTCAAGTGGGCTGAGCTTGCCCTTCTCCAGCTTCTCCTGATCTTCCTTCTCCTTTGCAGCTTTCGCAGTAGCTTTCACATTGGCTTTCTCTTCAGCCTCTGCACGTTCTCGCCGAGCTCTCGCTGACAGCGGTCTGACGAGTGAGGGCCGGCCGTCGCGGTCCTCGAGGCCGATGTCTAGGTCCCACAGGACTGTGTCGCGGAGGTAGTCGCTCTCTTTCAGGCACGCGGCTTTAGTTGCGCTCACGTCCTGCAGTTGACTCAGCCGCTGATTGAAGGCAGCGTACGCAGTTGCGTAGGCGTTCTCTGGGCTTTGATCGCCTGAAAGATCCTTCAGTGTAGGCCACTTTGCATCGGAGGGCTCATTATTCGCCTGTGCACGCACCGTGTCCCGCCACGACGCAAGTGTCTGGACGAAGCGCTTGCCCTCATCTGGGATTGTGCTTCCAGACCAACCGATCTGGCCGGGCTGCAGTGGCGTCGTGTCCAGCCCGAACATGTGGACCATCTCCGTCACCCATCTGGCTATGCTGAGCGAAGTGGCATTTGGTACATGTCTGTCGGAGTTCGCCTCAGTGTTGTATTTCGAGACGAGGTCCACAATATTTCGCATCGCTGTCGGCGTATCGAAGGAGTCTTGCAAGGCCTTCCTGAATGCCTGCTGTGCTTCCTGAAGAGCTTCATCCAAAGATGACGCAGCGCCGTTCGTACCATTCGATGCCAGAGATAAGTCCTTCATCTCCGGGAGGTCGTTCACATTGAGGAAGAAGTTCTCTATCGATTCTTCCCACTTCGCAGCAGTCTCCTTCACAGTCTTCGAGATTTCCAGCCCGTTTCCCCACGCTCCTTGCAAGAAGATGATCCGGAGCCTCCGAGAGGTGAACTCCTTCGTCGCGAGTGACTCTCTGATCGTCGTGAAGTTTTTCAGAGATTTGCTCATTTTCTGTCCCTCTATACTCAGATGACCCATGTGTATGAAGTAGTTCACCCACTGATTTCTTGGATCAACGTGGTCCTTCTCGCACCAGTACGCCTCCGACTGAGCCATCTCA
>JAVRRP010001023.1:0-11982 GCA_036872775.1 Oleoguttula sp. CCFEE 5521 | reverse complement strand
ACGATCTTGTCACCAGCCGCTTCGTTCTTCCTCGCATCGAACGCTTCCCTCCATCTGGATCGCCAGTAAGTACAGCCAAAGGTCTGATAGCCAGAATCACAACTCACCTCGTCGCGCAGAGACACCACTTGCAACCCGCCTTCATCCCAGGTATCGGCCTCAAATCATTGCCCTGTCTTGCAGTGAAGTCAAGGAACTCTTCTGTGACTTCGGCGGCTACCGCATGGTTGCCGTAATCGCCCGCGGGGACTTCGCAATATCCTGTTCGGGTGAACCCGGTCATGGGCTGGGTGGAGTGCAAGGCCAGCGGCTTCTTGAAAACATTGAGGGATTTGGACATCTTGGAGGAAGGGCTGTGTTGGTGTAGCGGGCGTTGGTCGGCGTTGTGACTTGCTAGGACAGTGGCGATGAGAGCGAGCAGTATGCCAATGGCGGTAAAGAGATGCATGTACGATGTACTGAATGTGTGTGGCTGGATCGTATTTGCTCCAATGTTCGAAGCTCAGTTGCCGGTCATGACGCAAGAGCGAAAGTGTGGGGTGAGCTCCATCATCGACTGGCGGGACAGTGGACGATACGCGTTGTGGTCTCACTCCAGAACAGTATATGACTGCTCCTTTCTTTGCGCCCTCGAGCACGCTCACGTGTCAATGTCAAGGTCGAAAAGTTTGTCTCGTTCAAGAAGGTAGCACGGTAGCTCGTCGCTGCAGACCAGTGAAAGCCTCATGTAGAACCCTGGCATGGATGTGGAATCATGATGCCCTGCGAACCACAGGGTACTCGACAGCTGACATCCGGGCACGCCTATATCACACAGTATAGGAATAGGCTCGCTAAGCAGCTCTGTCTAGAGCGCAAGATCGAATGATGCCACTAGAAAGTACATGGCTTACACATCACCATGAGTTGCTTATGCACACATGCGGCTAAGGGTGCAGCATTGTAGAAGGTAGTATGGCTTGAGCGATGTGGAATCCTGAAGAACATCGCCCTCGGTCAAAGGCATACATATTGTTTCTCTTCATCTTCAAGGCTGGAGGTATGACATTGTTTAGGGCCTGGCATTGCATTTCCAGGATTTCTTTTAGCCTCGACAACAACACGAAGCCTTCCATCCAATCGATCAAACGTCTTCGTCGACGACTGGTCGTGCTCACTTCTGTGGGAACAAGCCGGAGGCCGCCTGCCACTACACCATAAGCCAGTACAATCACCAGGTCCGATCTCATCAAGCGGAGCGTCATGGCACCACCAAAGACTCACCACTTCGCCACCATTGACGACACCAGTGTCCACTACTTCGAGATCGGTGCCCCGAATTTGCCTACTGTCTTACTTCTGCATGGCTTCCCGTCTTCGTCGACTCAGTACCGCAACTTCGCCCCTCTGCTGGCCGACAAGTACCATGTCGTCGCTCCTGATCTGCCGGGCTTCGAACTGACGAAGACCCCGACTGACTATATCTTCACCTTCGACAACCTAGCGAAGACCATCTCAGGGCTCCTTCATCTCCTCAGTATCTCAAAGTACGCAGTCTACATCTTCGACTACGGCGCGCCGGTCGGTCTCCGGCTAGCCTTGCAATCACCAGACAGCGTCAAAGCGATCATCATCCAGAACGGCAATGCCTACGAGGAAGGTCTTGAGCCTGCTTTCTGGGAACCCGTCATGAAGCTGCGGCGGACCGACAACTCCCAGGAAGCCCGCGACTGGCTGAGGGACAATTACCTGACGCTGGCTGCGACGGAGATGCAATACACCTCTGGCTTCCCGACGGAGGACCTGAAGCTTGTCGATCCGTCGCAGTGGAACCTGGACTTCACCCAGAATCAGGAAGGCCGAGGAAATCAGGAGCGGCAGATCGACTTGTTCTATGACTACCGCACAAATCTTGGTCTGTACCCCAAAGTTCATGCTTACTTCCGCGAGAAGCAGCCGCCGGTCTTAGCGATCTGGGGCAAGGGGGATCCGATCTTCGTGCCGCCGGGAGCAGAGGCATTCAAGAAGGATTTGAAGAGTGCGCAGGTGCGATTCGTTGATGCCGGGCACTTCGCATTGGAGACGAAGCGGACTGAGGTCGCTGAGGCAGTATTGAAGTTTCTTGAAAGTGTGGCGTTCGATTGAGTCTTGTTGCCTCGATCTGTAGTCGAATGTCATGAAATCCGCTAGCCAGGTAGACTGTGTCGCTCCTGCCGATGTGCCGTCGGATTCTGCTTCCGCGATGTAATTCTCAGAAACCTTTCATTGTCTGTCACACAAGACACTGGACCCGGATGCCAATCAGCATTCCGAGAACATGGCTGAGCCAGACCCAATCACAGGGTCCTTCACAAGGAAGTACAACGACTTGCACGCTCTATATGAAGCAGACCGACTAGAAGAGTGTCTCGAAGGTGCCGAAGCGCTCCTCGAGGAGCCTGCATTGCCGCGCTATCATATCATCAAAGTACAGCTCATGATCGCCTCTATGCTTCCAAAAATCGATGAAGCCTGGAGCATGCATGCTCCGGCTGAGATGTTGTGGATGGTTATCCGCCTAAGCAACCCAGCAGGTCGAGATGCAGAGATTGACGACAATATGGCAGACCTGTGGGAGACTGTGGAAGCCATCAAGAAGGATCTGGTGGATGCGATGGAGGGAAGGGACGAGCTGTACAAAGAGCAGCTCGATGTCGATCGGGTTGCAGAGACCGAAATAGAGCTGCAATTGCGTGAGCAGCGCATCGTCGAGAGTCAGACTGACGGCGAGACTCTCGAGACGAGTAAAGCCGTGGCGCGTGAAGCGATGCTGGCGAACTCAGCTGGCGATTTGACCCCGGAGGTGGGACGCTCTTGAAATCTTGCATCTTCATCGATTACTGACTTGAACACCAGCCTTCCGTGCAGGAGGCTAACACCTTCAATGCAATTCCAGCGACGATCGCTGCTACTGCATCCTCTCGAATCTCTGCTGAGCCAGTCTCGCCGACCGGCCTAGCGCCGAAGCCAGCCATTATCCGTCTTGAGCGTTGCAGCACAATCATGTAAAGACCTAGATCTCCGGCGTGGCCGAAAAAGACAATATCGTGGCCGAAGGACTTGTGTAAGTAGACTTAGAGCATGTACCACCGTGGTAATTGGCGCTCGGCCACACGATCAACAGTCAAAAAGTGCATGTATCGCCTGGACTGAATTTGGTTCAGGACCCATCGTCGACTCTGCCACCACAACGCGATGCTCGATCCTATGATGCCCGCTCATCGACGTTAACCTCAATCTGCTCGGAACCATGGTCCTCGGTAACCCGGCGTCCTCGACTTGCCGTCCGTTCTCGCTCGCCATCAGCCTGTCGCGGGCTAGCTTCTCATGGTCCAACAAATCGGCCGGAGACAGTTTGAAAACCACTAGGGCCCGCTTCAGTGGTGTTTCCAAAGCCACATCAACATATTGGAGGCGATGCCACTCGGGTATGTCGTTGGCGACCTTGACCTCGAGCCCAGCTTCCTCGATGAGCATCCATCTCTCTGCCACCTTAGCCGCACCAGAGGACTCCCAGACGCCCTCTTGACGCACTTCGGCCTTCAAAATACTCAAAGCTCTTCTACGTATAACCGGATCACGGCAGCGCTCTACGGTGAAGAATATTGGAGCAATATAGCCGAGATCGAAGCCGAAAGATCCGGCAGTCGCCTTCATAGCTAGTCCGGCGAGCAGTTGCTCGCCACAACTGACCAACTCGTTGAACAAGTCAGTAAGCGCATCCCACCGAAGTTCTCCGCCCTTCCAACCTACTACCATGGGTGCTTTGGAAACTAGATACCATATCCTAAGCGTCAGTATTTGAGCTTTCAATGCTCTTGCTTCCACCGTCAACATCGTACTGAAGCGATCGTTCCAATCCTGGAGACATCCGAGCAAGTGCGCTCGTTCCTGAGCCTGCGATTTGTCCAGAGATGCATTCCACACTGCATCACATGCGATGAATTGAGTGCCTCTAATCAGATCTATTAGAGAAGATCGGGCATCATCGAGGCTGTTGAAGTGATCGGTGGGCGTGGGATATGCGCAGTACACAGCTTCGTCTCCTATAGGATACCCCGTGCGCGAGTCCGAAAAGCTGTCCGCCGCGACGTCGAGTCGCCGGAAAAGCTGCTTTAGTTCTTTAACTTCGCTGCGACGGCTTCGGCGATCGTCGCGCTGGCTGTGGTAGGCAAGGATTCTTCTTCCAGCTTCGGCGTGAACCTTGCCCGCCTCATAGTTGCCCCTTACATTCTCCAGAGTCAAGACCACGGAACTCGCGACCAGTATACTTTCGACATCTTCATCATTTGACTGGGCGATCAGGCTCTGCAACGCAGCCAGGGCCTTGCTGTACTGTCGATCAGCATAGTCCTGGTGTCTGAGGGCCAGTTCTGTGTCTCCAGCAGCCTCGCGGACTTGATGCGTCGAGCTCAGTGCCAGGACCGCATGCTTGACAGCTGGCTCCGCGTAATAGAGCTGTAACACAACTGTGTGCCAAAAACGAGAGTCTAGAAGATTGTTCGTACTAGCCACCGTCTCCAGGCGGAAGAAATGAAAGAGTCGGTTTTCGACGACATCTTGGAGAGCTGGATCCGACACGATCACACGAGCGAGTGTTGTTCCATTACCTGTGTATGCTCCATCATCTGCGGAACAATTTCTCGTCTTGTTAGCGATTTGGAACTCTCTGCGCGAAAATGGCAATGTGCTGTAGCCCTCGCATACGCGTCCGGTGGAGGTGCATCTCCCACATGAGGGCCGTTGTTCATCGCACTTCACGCGCCTGATCTTGCTAAGATCGATGTCAGCCTCGTTCATCTCATGAGTGTGTGAAATGGCCCACCAAGTGATGCATCCTGACTTGACTCTGACTAGGGTCTCGCGCCCTCCTACCTCCTTTCTGTTTCGTCGTGTGACGACACGGCTCTCTGAAGTCGCCGGACTCGAGGAGCCCGAGGATTGCATTGTCGATGTCTTGCAGAGCTCCAGACTGCAGGTAGACATCAATCGTGTTGCCCGCTTGCGCGCTCACAAGTGCCTCACTCTCTCGCTAGCGTTTCTGAACGTGACAAACATGTCGAAGTCATAGTGCACAAACCGCGACGTCGACAGCTTGCTTGCCTATCAGCCGTACGCAAAGCTACGTGAGTCTGACCACGAGCACCGCCGAGCCATTATGAGACACATTTCGCACAGCCAACTGCAGCGCCGAACTCCGCAGTGGAACACAGGCGGTGCAGGGCCAGTCGGCTGAAGTAATTCAGACGCCTGACCGGGATCAAGAGCTCGGGCATGCTTATTAATTGCATATGTCGCGAGGTGGTGCTACGAAGAGTGGCGTAACGGGAAAGGGCGGAGTCGAGCTGAAGTCGAAGGATTCCGGATGTAGCCTTGGCGGGGACAGCCAGCCAAGTGACGAACAGAATCGCGGAATGGGAACCATATGGACGATAATGGAAAGCAAATTGCTGTTTCATGCATGAGCCATCCATCTTGCTGCAAGCATTGAGAGTGAGTGACGAGAGATTGGTGACTAGTTGACAACGTCATACGCCAGTTTCTCACTAGGCACATGCTTCACGGGAAAGTGCTGATCGACGCTGCCCTACAGTAGGAGAGGAATCATCGTACTACCAGAGAGAGGAGTTGACGGGACCAGTACATAGGTGCGGCTGCTTCCTATGTTCTCCACGTGGTGAGTAACCCAACTGCCACGCCGTTCTGGTTGTTCCTCTGTACCGGTACCTGCCAGGGGATGCTTGCATGCAGTACTGCCTTACATTATGAGTACACGATCTGAAACCGCTCAACCTTCAGCCTCGATCTCATAGCTGTTGCTCTTGTGCTTCGGCTGGAAATTGAAGTCGGGATGTGCGGTTCCAAGGAACATCTCGCTAGTGGAGAGTTAGTATCGCTTGATCGATCAGTAGGAGAACATTCCACGTACCTAATCTTGATCCAATCCTTGTAGTTCCCAGAAGAAAGCAACGTCTCCAACTCACTCCGTCCACGAAAAGCCGGTGGCCTATCTCCGATTTTCGGCGGAAGATGCTCAAGCAGCCCGATGGGTACGTATCGGCACGAGAAGCTCAACCACTCAAGCAAGAAGCGACGTGTGATGCCAACGCCGATCTCGTCAGATCCCCAGTACTCGAGCCCGTTGCGCGCAAACTGCTCGATGTACGCCAGACGTTCGGTGGCGGACTTGTCGATATACTGCTCGGTGGCGATCTCCTCGAAGATCCAGGGCTTGATGAGAGCACCTCGAGCGACCATGGCGCTGTCGACGCCTCCGTGGGAGACAGCGTTGTAGTAGTCTTCGTGGGTGAGGATGTCACCGTTGCCTATAAAGTAGGGCATACCGTTGCTCTGGGTTGATGATGAGAGATCACGTCCATCTACTTCGCGGACGGTGTCTGCAACCTCGCTCGAAGACTCCTTCAGCTTTGACACAAGTGCAGCGCATTCGGCAATGTACTCCCAGTCTGCATTGCGAGTGTAGCGCTGCTGTCTACTGCGGCCGTGCAAAGTTATTGCCGCGACACCTGCCGGACCTTGACCGAACTCTTGAGCCTCGGGACCCCCGAGCACGAAGCGCTGACATAACTTGAGAGCTGTGGGGTGCTTATCGCGAGTACCCATCCTTATTTTGACTGTTATTGGCACGTCCTTGCTCACTGTGTTCATACCACGCAGAATTTTCTCAAGTTTGGCAGGTGCGTCAAGCAGAGCGGAGCCAGCACCCTGCTGATAGACCAGATCTATCGGACAGCCGCAATTGAGATCGATTGCACGGATAGAAGGACACAGCTCAGTGATGGCTTCGGTGGTCTTGAGCGTCAGCCATGGCTTGTTACCAGCGATCTGTGCGCCGAAAATGAAATCCTTGCTGTTGTCGTAGCCTGTCACGATCGACTTGGGGGTGTACTTCGGAGGTCTTGTCTCGGACTCATGAGCTTTGAGCAACGCCCATTCGCCCTTCTCACCTTGCAGCAGAGGCAGCGACATGGCCATCTCGGACCAAGTCACTCGAGCACCGAGGTTGACGCATAGTTTCCGGAATGGCATATTACCCTGGGTGGTGAGTGGAGCCAGTATTGAGGTTTCTGGGCCATAGTAAATCCGACGCTTCTCGGACGGGCGTAATGGTGGCTCCTTATACCTGGCTCTGTTGTCGTGTGAGTCGCCGTTCTCGGTCGCGTCGCCTGTGCTAGCTTTCTTCTGCTTGGCCTCACTGCCGTCCGCATCGTTGAGCCACGCCAAGTAGGCATCAGCTTTGGGCGTCTGAAACTTCTTCTTCCGCAATTCGATTCGATGACCGATGGACACAATGTTGACCACGCCAACACCCTGCTCCTCGTCGTCTCCATTGGCGTCGACACCAGTACTCGAGCGTTTCTCATTGCGTAGCCTCAACTCCTTCCGCCCATCTTCGAGCTCTACCTCCTCCGAGTGGGACCCAGCAAACCGACAACGCCAGCCAGCCGGACACTTACCAGTAGCATCCCATACTGGACACATCCCGTTGAGAGTAGCAAGGTCCTCGCGCTTGCCGTCCTTCAAGTACTTCCTGATGTCATGCTCGAACTTACACTTCTCGCCGTACTGGCACTCACTCGGATCGAATTCATTCTGGTGATCTCGCGACTTACACAGTGAGATGGCATCGCGTGATGAACCGAACTGCCTGCTGTGGTTCTGGCCACTTGACTGCTTTTTGCCACCTTTGCCGCCACGAGCTCCACGTCCCGCAACACCATTCTCGTCACGCTTACCTGAAGCTTCGGCCGCATCATCGTCGTGATCTCCATGTGAAGCGCTTGACAAGTCGATAAGATACTCCTGCTTGATTGGAGCGATGCCTTTGATACGTTCTTTCGGTCCATTGGCAGCCGGGCCATCTCGATCGTCCAGCTTCAGTCTCTTCGACGGAGGTGCTTCGCTTTCGACGTCGCGAGGATCACCTCCGTTGCGATCCATCGCTTGACTGCGTACGACTTTCTCAGCTTTAGTCGTTGCTGAGTCTTCATTGAAGATTTGTGTCTGAGGATTGGCTTCTGGCATCGATTCAGCCGTGGCAGCCTTTACTTCTGCCGATGCATCGACTGGGTTGGTTACGCTGTCGTCCATGTTGTCGAATGGTGGTACTGATGTAAGCTCATGCCATTGAGCCAATACGACTGTGAATTTCATGTGGAGTGCTGTCTCAGGGTTAGGGTCGCACTCTCTTGAGTGACGTCGCACCGTTTGCTGTGGATGTAACTTGGCAGGAAACACTCCACATTCGAAACCTTGTACTTGCCCGCACACACGCAGCATTGGGGTCTTGACGATCACACAACTGCATTTCCCTAAGATCTACCTATACTCACCCGTTCCCCCTCAGTCTGCCACGCGCATACCAAACTGCCAGAGCCAGCCCCCCACCACAAGCCCAGAAAATACCCTTCCAGGACTCCGCCGCGGTCAGGCATACGTAGTCAGCATGACGCTCTACTACTCCTTGGTAAGATCTCGATTGCTTCAAGCTCTTCCTCCCCTCCCTCAACATCTTACGTCCATTACTGTATCCGCCCAACACACTCTAAGCGGCAAACATGAATCTAATCTACTCTCCGGTCTGCGCACTCATTACATAGACTGGACGAATTGCTGACGTTCATCCAGGTCTTCGGACTTCTCGTCTTCGAGATGGCCCTCTTCGTGGCCCTTATCGTGCCCATGCCATTCAGAGTGAAGCGCAGCCTCTTCACATTCATCTCGGAGAATCCCCTGGTCGCGAAGCTACAATACGGCATGAAGATCACCTTCATCTTCATCCTGATCCTGTTTGTGGACAGCGTGAACCGTGTGTATAGGGTGCAGATTGAGCTTCACAACGCCAAGCAGGCTGGTGGGGCGGCAGTGTACGATATCCTCTTTCCTCTCGAGTTTGGCAAGGCACTAACAAGTTTCTAGCGGAGTCGCCGGTAGCGAGCGCATGGAAGTCCAAGCCCGCAAGTTCTACTCGCAGCGCAACATGTACCTCTGCGGCTTCACGCTCTTCCTCTCGCTCATCCTCAACCGCACCTACACGATGATTCTCGATGTGCTCCGCCTCGAGGAGGAGCTCAAGAGACTGAAGGGACAGGACCCCAAAAGCGCGCAGGGCAAGTCTGGGCTTGGTGAGGCTGGTGGAGCTGGCGAGATCGCGCGTCTCAAGCGTGATCTCGAGAAGAAGGACAAGGACTTGCAGGCGATGAAGAACCAGAGCCAAGGGCTGAGCAACGAGTACAACAGGCTCGGAGACCAAGTCAGCGCGCAGGACTCCATCCCAAAGAAGGACAGGTGAAGGATCAATGGAGACTGAAGTCAGAGCAGACTGGGGACAATGTGTCTTACGAATGAAGGAAGGGGTGGCGGGAATCTTACTTGGCGATGAGCAGACTTGAAGCCGGGTGAGACTAGTATTAGGATGTACCTAGACTAGAGGGTACGAACAGAAAAGCAGTATCAAACAAGGTGCAAGTCGCCAACCAGTCGAAGAGGCCCTATCGGAGTGCTGCACTTTAGGCACAAGCTGTGAGTGAGGCGTTGCACGCCGATGCACCTCAAGTGCCGGACCTGGCGCAGCAGTCCTGAGGGCACACAACTTGCTCCGCGCAGCAACCATAGTCCTAGGGCGACATCTACCTTGGATCCGAATAGAACGGAATTCAGCTGCAGTCACTTCACACGACACACACGTCACTGGACATGGCGTCAAATACCCTGGTCTTCAGCTATCTTATCAGTCGGCAGCTGGAAGCATGTATGCGAGATAAGCTTCATCAAGCATGCATCCCGCCATGCTTGCAACGTCTTGCGTGATTGATCGCAGGTCTTGGATGCACTCTAGCACTCTGTCAACTGCCGTTTGTGGCTTGAGATCCGCTTGTGACAGCCAATGATGCCGTCCCATGACTTCAAGCCATTGTTTCCAGCCGCTGAGTCTGGCTCAATCGCCGTGTTGTGCGCAGCCTACGCGACCTTCATGCGCGATGCACCCGAGAGCAGGGCACCCACCATCTTGGCCCTCTTTGGCGTGCTCAATCGCGCCGTCGATCAGGTGCGCAATGCGGCGTGACTGAGGCAGGTAGGGTTGCAGGTCTTATCTGACCTTGGGGCTAAGTACCATTAGCTGGCTTCATGCTGTCACGGCTTTCCTCATTTCCTCTTGTTGAAAGTCTCGTCGAGACTGTTCTGTTACTTCTTTGTCGGTTCAACGGTCACCATGTGTAAGTCGCTCCTCGTCAAGTTTCCCGGCTGGTACTAACGATACATACAGCGGGCAACGCAGGCGGAGAGCTGATCGCGGACATCATCTCTACTTCTGTTCCACCGGAGGTTGCGCATCCGCACGGGAAGAACTCGCTCGCGCTCAATGATGGCGTGGGCACGGAAGATCCGTACCTTGCGAAGCGACTCAGTGTTGCGGTCGACGTCGAAGCAGATGCTGGTCGCCGAGCACCCGCTGTTGAGGTCAGCGATAGGACGGCAGTAGTGCACGCGTGCTGAAGCTGACGAGAGTATGCAGCGCGAAACCCATCCACTACCAACCGAGGAAGAGGCGCGCACGCTGCGCAAGGTTGCAGACAGTATTCCGAAGACCGCCTACTTGCTTTGCATCGTTGAGTTCGCCGAGCGTGCCAGCTATTATGGCGTTCAGACGGTGTTCTCTAATTTCATGCAATTTCCATTGCCCGAGGGCGGCAACGGCGCAGTGAGTAGCACATTGTGACAGGATGATTTCTCGAGACTGAAAGTTCGCAGGGTGCTCCGGCGCCTGGCACCGAAGACACAGCAGGCGCACTCGGCCGCGGCGAGCAATTCAGTGTTGCTATCGGGCTTCTCTTCCTGTATGCCCGACCTACCATCTGTCGAAGCTGACAAGACACCCAACCACTGACTGCTGTGATAGCTTCCTGGCCTATGTCATCCCCATCTTCGGTGGTTGGCTCGCAGACGCCAAGTTGGGCCGCTTCAGGACCATCTTGATCGGTGTCTTAATTTGCGGCGTCTCGCACATCATCATGATCATAGGAGCAATCCCTTCTGTGCTGCAAGCTGGCCATGCTGTCGGACCGTTCATGCTGTCGCTCATCTTGCTGGCGATCGGCGCGGGCATCTTCAAAGTGGGTGGTGTCAGACTTTGGCATTGATGTAAATGCCTGACCTATGACAGCCCAACGTTGCACCTACAGTACTCGACCAGTACCAGCATCAGAAGTCTTACACAAAGATCCTGCCGAGCGGCGAGATGGTTGTCGTTGATCCCGAGGTCACAGTTCAGCGCATCATGCTCTACTTCTACGCTTTCATCAACGTCGGGGCCTTCTTCGCCATCGCGACCACTTACTCAGAGAAGATAATAGGTAAGCAGACCCAACGCCTATCAATTAGACGACCTGCTTACGTTTCTGCAGGCTACTGGCTAGCGTTTCTGCTGCCTGCCATTTTGTACTTCAGCCTACCATTCCTGCTGTGGTACCTTACCAACAAGCTCGTCAAATACCCTCCTGATGGCAGTGCCCTCACAAAAGTTTACAAGATCCTCAAGACTGCGACTGTACAGAGCAAGGGCGCAGTATGGAAGAAAGACTTCCTTGACAGCGCCAAGCCGTCGAGGCTCGCGGATCAAGGCACTGCGAGCAGCACCATCACTTGGAGTGAACGGGATGTAGAGGACGTCAAGCGGACCTTCAGTGCCTGTGGGATCTTCTTGTACTTTGTCATCTACAGTTTGTTATTCTCCGGAGTCGTCTGGTGTTTGTACAACATCGCTGACCTTGGTCCAGATATCAATGATGGCGGCATAGGTGAGTTCGCCTGAAGATTAAAGCCCGCAATCCAGCATTCAAACTTCTTTGCCTGGTTCTCTGGCGCTATGGATATCATAGCAATGCTAATGATCCTCGACAGGCTCCGTTGCCACTTCCCAAGGTGCCACGATGTTGACGAAAG
>JAVRRP010001022.1:0-11989 GCA_036872775.1 Oleoguttula sp. CCFEE 5521 | reverse complement strand
GTTCCAGAGACCGTCAGGACGCTACCGTGTCCGGTCGACATCGTGGGAGACAGACGACGAGGAGGATCTGGTGGAGACGAAGCCCAGTGTTGCGGACGACTGAACGCGCCAAGCTTGGTGCTAGGAGCATGACGATTTCTACGATGGGAGGTCCAAACCCTAGCAGTGAAGGTGGGATGGCGTGAACAATATGTCAGAGTCTATCGACGGCAGTGCACAGTTACGAAGCGGTGTTCTAGAAGCGGGCGAGATCGTCAAAGTTCGCGCAGTATGGGACATCGGGATCATTGCCACCTTGGGTAGTCTGCCAACACAGAGGCGACCTACAAAATACTGCTGCGAATTATTGACATCCGATGACTGGGCGGTGCTATGTCTGGGCACCCACCATACGTAATGTGATACTACCTCGGTACCGCAATGGGAATGAATCACTACCGACTTTGTTTATGAGAGCCGGTAAAGGTCCGTGATTAGTTCTCGTGCCATTGCGAGGGAAGATTGGGGGTCTGCGCAGAAGGGTGCGAGCAATGGAAGGGGGTGTCAGATAAGTGTCGGTCGCTCTTTCCTCTGATCGTTTCAACAATCAAACTAAGGACCCACCTGCGGTGCTTGGGAGGAGCTGCCTCTCTTCGCGCGAATTCTATTTCGCTCTTCTCACTTTCTCACTCACTGGCAACAGCTCTGACTTCCGTCACACAGCGACGCAAAGCAAGAACCATGGCTTCTACCTTCGAGGAGCAAGACGTCCCCATGGCTCTCACCTCCGAGGACCGGAACCGCCCCGTGATGCTTACCTTCAAGGAGCAAGCCGCGGAGATGCATCGCAAGGTTGACGAACAGCTGCGCCTCACGCTCGCGGAGGCAGACGATCTGATCACCAAGCGCAAAGATCTAGGAGCTGCCCTCAGCAGACGTGAGAAGCAAATAGATAACGTCAATGAGGAGCTTAATCAGAAATTGGAGACATTCGCTCCTTTCCTTAGAGCACATAACGAGAAATGCGAGGAGCTTAATCAGAAGCTTGCAAAACTCACTGAGTCGTGTGAGAAATTGCAGGGAAAGCAGCAAGATGTCACTGAGAGCATTGATCGCCTCCAGCTGGTAAGCAAAGCCCTCACACGGACAAAGATGGTCTATATTAATGCCGGACGATGAGTATCCCGACGCGAAGCTTGCGCTCGACATTGAGCATCAACGCGACTGCCAGCACCTGCGTGATGAAGCAGACGGGATCAATAAGGAGCTCGAAACAGTCGGGAAGATTGACGCTGTACGTATCAGCACTTTGGTGCCATGTCAAACATGTTGGCTGACTCTCACTTCGCAGATCAGGCTCACTCAGGACCGCGCATGTCTGAGTCCCACCCCCAGTAGCGGGCTCGAAGGATGGGAGAGGCTCCAGCACCTTCTGCGAAATACATCTCGTTGCCCGTTATCCCCCTCGCCAGTCCGGCTGCCCGTACTCCAACAGCTGCTGAGATCACATCCATGGAGGCAGACCGTGTCAAAACCGTAAAGCCTGACAGCGTCCCGCAGGAGGTGTGGGACCTAAAGGATACCCGCGAGAGGCGCATCATCAGCCACATCGGCCGTATCAGTGAGACTGATGCGGGCATGGTCTCACCACTACCTTGTGCTGAGTGCGTGGGAGAGTGCAAGGAGAGTGAATGCAGGATCTACACGCCTGAAGCTCGCGTGCAGTACTGCAGGACAGGCTACGGGGACAAGTGCAGCGGCTGCTTGCACAGAGGCGGGCAATGCTCCTTAGTGGGCCAGGTGTTTCAGAAGGCTACCGGCTCTGTGTGATCTGCAGATGACGTCGAATCTATCTCGGGCGCAAAGAGACAGCGTAAGAGTTAGACCACTGGCGCGAGGCTTATGTTAGGGACCTGGGCGCAGACGGGTCAAACGCATTTGCTCAGGCCGTCCTTGACTAAGACGACAGCACGAGATGCGTCGAAGGGGTCTCCTCGCCAACACGGGATGTCCCTTTGATGCTTCATTGGAGCCTCACTTGGATCTCCAACTGTAACACCTTAGTGGACATAGGCTTCAACATGCAGCGCTCACCCCGCCGACTGTGTCCTCACATATATTCCTAGTCTCCATCTTGTTCGTTGCAGTATTCGAAGCGAGATTTGTGGACTGTTGGCTGCATGATGTAGGGCGCTCCTACCACGAGTCAATCTGCCCATGATGCCCATTTTCCTGCACAACATCCGCTCAATCACTTTGATATCATCCAGCAGTACAGCACGGCATGGCGAAGGTTAGTCCTCGTTTGCGGGAGCATCTAAACGCATCGTTTGCACAACCAAGAGCCAGTGCGGCCGCCATCGAAGACTCGTTACGCGCGCTAGATGAGGAGGATCAGCAGCCAGCGGCAGATGATCGAGACCTCAGTAATCTTCCAGAAGACATAGAGTCCGGACAATATGAATGACCACACATCTGCCACTCATCTGCCAGGCGCGACGCTGATGTGTTATTTGTAGAGGCCTGTCGAGCCACACGGAAACGCACCTCAGATGCTTCTGCCTCCAGTGATAAGAGAGTGGCGTCGTATCAGCCTCGCGTGGACGATCACAAGCGATGCAAGAGCGGAAGAAGAGGAAAATGATAGCAGCGCACACCTCGCCCAGCTCGGTCGCTCCGAGTCGCCTGATCTCATCGATCTTGCCGACAATCCTATTCCGAATCGGCACCTGAACAGTGCTAGCGTGACCTCAATCTAAGCCGTGCAAGGCAGTGTCACCGAGGACACGCATCGCATAAGCCGGACCATGTTGGGCGCTGCCAATCAACGGCACAAGGCGCTCTGTCCACTAAAGCACGACGAAAACAATGCTTTATCGCTTATCAAGCCGAGCAAAGTGAGCAATGAAGTTTGGGCATCAGCGTCGCACCACCACAAGCCGAGCTTGACTCGTGTGTTCTACATGACCGAGACCGCCTTCAGGACGCCAGCGGAAGCGCCATGCGCTGACTATTTCGGCATGGGCGAGACTTGTGAAGTCTACAAATCTGCAGTGCGCAATGTGCACTACACCACGGGTCGAGGCTTCAAGTACGGCAATTATGTGGAGCATGGACTGAACTGCAGCTTGAGTCCAGCAGTTGCGTCCGCCCGCACTACAAAGGCCGGAGCGCAGAGGCAAGGCACCATCATAGAGTGTCATGCCACGGATGATGCCGAGAATGCTATCAAGCAGGAAGAGCTGCTATTCTGCAGTCAAGCACGACGCTAGCTTTGGGGATAAGTGACTACGGCGATGATAGACTGCTTGATCGCTTGGAGGCGTTGCTTGAGAGCTTATGCAGACACGACATCCTAAGCTCAGGCACGGATCGAAGGAATCGGAAAGGCCAGTCGTATTGCGGTGCTCATCAGGGACCGGATTGCATGAACTGAACACTGCCCCCCCAACCCAGATCCGGTACATGCTCTCCCACATACCCTTCCGTCTTCACTTGATTCAACGCAGCATCGATCTCCTGACTCAGACGCTCAGCCAGTCCTCGCCGACTCTCATCCTCGCCCTGCATCAAATCCGCAACAACGGCATCGCTGTTCATCGTCGTCCCAGCCCGCAGCTGCGGTAGCAGATTACACAGGTTACGGAACACTGGGATGTCCGGCAACCTTCCAAAGCCAATCCAGTCTAGCTTCGCAAGCGAGAAATGCTCAGCAACACCCAGCGATGAGCGAATAATGGCATTGCTCCACGTCTCGTTTTCTTTTATGCCGTTGCATACCTCGCCGTAGTTGACGGCGATATTCTGTATCCGTCGCACCAGGATCGTGATGATTAGCTCGCTCAGCGATGCCAGTGCAAGTGTGCCTAGCCACGCTAGCTGCCACCACGCGGCCATATTGACCATACAGATCACAGACGCCGCGCACGCAATGGAACCCGAGAGAATCCACAACCAGTGTAGGATATTGTTTCGAGAAGTGCGGTTGAACGTGTAAGTCATCCGCGCCCACGTCTCCAGCGTGTCTTGCCGAGCGACGAAGATGATCTTACCACCTTCAGGCCGCTGGTAGATCGCGTGACGACGTGCTGGGTCCTCCTTGATGCGGCGGTCCAGCTTGTCCTTCGTGCGCACCATAGGAGCGAAGCTTACGCTCACAGAAGCGGCCCAGTGAGATGTGTAGGAGAGGAAGAGGACCGATGACCACATGTCGCCTTGGAGGATGCTCAGGATGGTGCCGGTGAGAAGCAGCAGACCGGCGAGGAGGGAGATCAGACTCAGACATATGATCTCGAAGCGGACAGAGGTACTCTTGGTGGTCGACTTCTCGGTTTTAGAAGAGACTCTGGCCGGGCGTGCGACGCCCTGGATATCTTCCAGATGCACAATGACAAGGTCGTTCTGGGGGTAGCGTGAGGGCTGGTAGCCAAGTACATCCGCGAGCCAGAAGTTGCCACCGGAGACAGGTAGCTCACTGAAGCTGATGTCTGTCTTTACATCAAGTACCCCAATATCGGCTTTGCACATCTCGGTCGCTGGATGAATCGACTTCTGTTGGGACACTACGTGATTGACCAGCATCTTGAACGGTGCCAGCACACCACCGACCATCATTGTATGAGGCCATCGAAAGATGCCTGGATTGGGCTGATTGTACAATCTGACGGCACTTGCTGCGGCTCGGGGGTTGTGCAGAACTGCCAGGAGGGCCAAGGGGTCGAAGGACAGTTCTTGGCTGGTAGAGCGCAGTGATGCGGGCAGGATATCGCCCAAGGGTAGAGAAGCTGCTGCTCCCCCGGCAAAGATGCTCAGCAGAGTCCATAGGGAAACTCGAAAGTAACCTGACATCCTGCCTCACGGTGTTGCCCGAACGAAGTCCCTGCACCATGCAACTCCCTTCAGCGGCCCAAGGCTGACTTGTCGTCCGTGATGGTGAGCGGCAACATGTACCCGTAAGACATCCTCAGCGACACTGTGTATTGATTGTACGAGAATAGAGAGGACGAGAAGAATTTGGTACCTGTACACGCCTGTACCAGACGAAGCTGGTGCGCCTCATCAGCCCCCGAGTCGTCTGCGACGCACACGGCGCAAAGCGGCGTCTGCACAGTGTGCATGGTTAGCGTGGCGGTGAAAAGGCCCAATGATAACGAAGGTGATCTGGTGCGCACGCCTACACTCCAATGATTTCGATCTCTGTACGAAATCCGTCGCAGAAATGTCCACGTAGAAAGCAGGGAAAGGCTGAAGCATTGCGAATCGCTCATCGAGCACTCGAAGCGTGACTTCCTTGAAAACTGCTTAGGTAAGGTGGTGATCCGTGACTTCAGCACCGCCGCCTTCCTCGATGCGAATACGCGTCAGTCTGCACTAAAGCAATAGCATCACTCATGACAATACCATAGTCCATACCGCTGCGTGCGGCGACATCTCAAGAGCCAGCATGTCTTTCCACGACACATCTTCATCCTCTGACGACTCAAGCAAACAAGACCGCATAAGCGACTCCTCCAAAGATGGCCTCGATAAGGTCGAGCTCAGCGACTTGGACTCGACTCCGCCGAAACTGCCCACAGAGCAAGACTTGATGCAGCTAGCGAGACTAGGGGAGTTGCGAGCAATACAAAAGCTATTTGACAGTGGCACATACAATGCGAAGTCAAGGGACGAGCAGGGCATCACAGCGCTGCATGTATGTAGACATATCAGTATCATAGCAATCAGTACACCTGCTGATGAGCATCTCAGTGGGCTGCTATCAACGGACATCATGCGCTGTGTCACTTCCTCCTCCAGTCTGGCGCCGATGTGAACGCGAAAGGCGGCGATGCTGAGGCGACCCCTGTTCTCTGGGCGAGTAAGCGGTGTCATCTGCAGGTGCTTCAGCTTCTGCTCGCGAACGGAGCCGATCCTCTGGCTCGCGATGACCAAGGCTACAATCTTCTGCACTCTGCCACACTGGACGGCAATATCCTTCAATTGACTCTCCTGCTTCACCAGCCAGATCTGCCCGTTGATGTCCCCGACACACAAGGCCACACGAGTCTTATGTGGGCCGCGTACAAAGGCTACCCGTCATGCATCGACTTGCTGTTACGATGGGGAGCTAACGTGCATGCCGTAGACGACATGGGCTTTACTGCACTGCATTGGGCGCTCGTCAAAGGGAATTATGCCTGTATCCAGAAGCTCGTAGAGTATGGCAGTGATCGCTTTGCCGTGAGCAAGCCTCAGGACGGTGCGACTGAAGGCGACACACCGGCGATGACTGCCGCTAAGATGAAGTCGGACGTTCAGTGGCGTAAGGCGTTGCTGGACTCGGGTTTCGACGAGCACGGCAATCCGATCTCGTTTCCGATACCCTTCGTCAAGGACAGGCGACTCTTCTTCCAACGTTTCTTCTTCCTTTGGCCGTTCGTGCTTGGTGGCTTGCAGCTACATATGCTCGCCTACATGCAAGTGTATATCTCGATACCTGGAGTGCTCATCGTCGGCTACGCCCTGCAGTACACCGTACAAAGACTGTTCCGATGGGCGCCAAGCGAGATGAACAGCATGCACAAGACACCTTTCCTGGCAGGCATATTTGCAGCTACATTCTTCTGGGTCGGCGTTCGTTACGTCTTTGCCATACCGCCTAGTATGTACAACATCCTCTCGAACTACCGTAATGATGCTGACAGCCACCAGATACACTTGCCACTAATTTCTTCCTCAACCTCGCCTTTGCGACATGTTACGGCTTCTGCGCATACTTCTACTACCTCACCATGACCAGCGACCCAGGCTACATACCCAAGAGTAGCAGTCGCGGCCAAACGAAGAAGACGATTGACGACCTGCTTGACCATAGCGCGTTCAACGAACAGCATTTCTGTACATTATGTATGATACGAAAACCACTGCGGAGTAAGCACTGTCGGCGCTGCGGGCGTTGTGTAGCGAAAGAGGACCAGTAAGTCCAATGTCGAGTCTTGTGCATGTGATCCGGCAACTGATCAACGTGTGCAGCCATTGTCCTTGGGTCGACAATTGTGTCGCAGTGAACAACCACAAGCATTTTGTCCTATACATCCTCTTCATGATCCTCGGAAACGGTCTGCTAATCCGACTCACCCTTGCCTGTATGTTCTTACTTGACCGTCTCCTTCCCGGTGATCTCTGCTGACTGAATCACAGACATCGAGGTCCTACCCTCCCCGCCTTCTTCATCACTTCACTGCGAGATCCTATCACCCGAACTCTGCGCTCAATGGTCGAAAGATCCGCTCACACTCGTCACCAACGCCTGGGCGGCCCTTCAGCTGAGCTGGACTTTCATGCTCGTCTTCGTGCACTTCACCCAGATCGCTCGTGGTGTCACGACCTACGAGTCGATGCGCACGAACCACCTAGCTCCGAATGCAGTCACTTCCGCCCTCGCCGCGGGCACTCTCGATCCCGAGACCGCTGGTCTGACCGCTTCTGGTGCGGGTCCAGACCTCTCCGGAAACGGCGCAGCCGGGCATGCCCATGGCAATGCAAAGAAGAAGAAAGACGGCTTCTTTGCGTCTTGGTCCCGCACACTCGGCCTTGACGTCTTCTTCACGATCGCCTTCCAAGGCTACAATAAGTCCCGCGATCCTTCTTCTCCTCGACCGGTCAAACGCAGCAATCCTTTCACTGGAGGTGTTGTGCGGAATTGTACTGACTTCTGGGGAGACGGCGGAGTATTCGGAGGTAGAGAGAGCGGCGTGTCGATGTTGGGTGGTGAGAGAGTGGATTACAGGATGATGTATGAGGTGCCGAGAGGAGGAGCGGGCCGTTACAGGGGAGGGTATGAAGCTGTGGACGGTGGAGAGGGAGAAGTGTAAAGATACGGAACTGGAGTGTAAGGAAGTGCATACTATACCCTGGCGTTCTTGTATCGAAGGCACACCTGTACAGATCATGCCCCTAAAATGACGTGGTCTCATGACAAGATTCTAGCAGCTAGAAGGGGACCCATCTAGCGAGGACTTAATACGTGCCTTGCTGACGACCGATTGCTCTCAGAAGTCCGCTTCACTTCGCGCTGCTTTCGAAAGCGATAAGACAACGATCGCGTACTCGAGACCGAGTGCTACATTGCCATCGCACTCCGCATCGACAAGAGAGGTTTACGATATTGGCGACGAAGGCTTCTTGTGGGTGTACCCGTTCAGATCGCGCCTAGGTCGTGAGTCGCGCTTCCGCCGCTCGAGTGGGTCGGGCATCATTACCACTATGTCTGCCCAGCTTCGCGGTTGCTTCGAAGCCCGAAATTGCTGCCTTGGTAGGCAGGGCTTAGTGATCTATCTTGAGTTCGTACGAGTCGCGCAGTAACAGCCGGGATCTTTCGAAACTTGAATCAACGCGAGAGAATCCGACGTGGTCCAGGGTGACCAAACGCAGATCCATCGCATCACCAAACATCGGCGAATCGTAGTCGTGGTACGTTGTGCGGCTCTGCTCTTGGCGGTGTCACGAGCGAGGAAGGTTCATAAATTCATGTCCTAGAGCGTGTCGTGCATGTGGCAATGGAAGGGTTCCACCCATAATTCTCCGATCGCGTGAGCGAGCATGGCGGTGCGCCAGAATCTCGGACCTGATCGGGTAGCTTGATGCTGTCATCAGCAAGTGTCTATCGCGGTTTCGGTCGCCAAGTGCCGTGACAGCACGAAAGTTATCCGTGGGACGAGGTACTTGGCAGATGGTAGCTCTTGTCTCGGCGCAGAAAGGTGGCTCTGCTCACTGTCGGCAACCTGCTCATGCTGACGCTCACACCAGCGAGACGTAGCATCTACCTAGATTTTATTGCGATTTCGCTGACACGTTGTAGGGCTGTACAGAGGAGAATCTGTCAGAGACAGTGAGGTGGGCGGAGTACGGGGTCTTGGCGTCATGTTCTAACTTCAGCTGCACCTCCTCCCTTGGCAACGCTTCGTAGAGCGAGAGCATGCAACCCCAAGACGTCCAAGACCGCTCCCGCTGGGTTTCCACCGCAAGCTGATGAGCGCCGCGCTCTTGGAATCCCCGCTGTCACTCCCCTTCTGCGTACTCCGAGCTTGACGCTCTCTGCTTGCACCGCATTAGGATCCTACGCTGGGCTTGGAAGCTTGGTGTTTCTATCTCTGGCACTATGGTATTGTGACTTGCCCAATCTCCGCCACAGGAGGTCGCCTTGGTCTTTGGCAACTACGCCTACTCGGACTACTCTTTCTCCAAGCCGGCCCCATACGAAGACCGACTTGGTACATGTCAGATCCGGTACTTACGATGCCATAGCCCTGGACAAATTGGTCTCGCTTCCTGCCACGTGCGGCGAAGTGGACAGGAGACCTCATATATGAGAGTAGGTATCTCTCAGTCGTAGATTTACTCTCATCATTCAACACACAATCGGTACAAAACAAGGTCTTATCCGATTCTCCGCCAGCGTACCTTAGTATCGACATCCTCGAGACTTTACTACCTCCAAGTCTCCCCATTTCCCTCGATCAACATCAAGATGCGCGCCTCTACTATCATCGCCGCTGGTACCCTCGTGGCTTCCGCACTCGCCGCGCCCTCTCCTCGCGGTTACGGCGGCTGGGGCAACCGTGGTGGACGCGGTGGATGGGGCAAGCACGGCCAGAACGGTAACGCCAACGTTTGCTTGACTGACGACGATGCTCTCGCTGCCGCCGACATCTTCCGCCACCTCATCCAGGAGTACTCCGATGAGCTCGCCCTCGACGCCCTGACCGAGGACTTCGTCGACTGGACCTCTGCCGTCGCCATCATCCGCAACCGCGGCGCCGAGCTCCCTTTCATCGTTAACGAGATCCTCTTCGATGGCCGTCAAGCGTTTATGGACGCTCAGGGCTCGCAGCCTCAGATCCCCTTCGAGACTCTCAACGTCTTCCACGGCTGCAACTCGACCACGGTCAGGTGGCAAACGACTCGCTCTGCAAATGGCCAGAAGACCGAGACCGCTGACATCGTGAGTCAAGAAATGATCTCACGTTCTTCAGTACCACACACTGACATCACATCCCAGCCCGTCGTCGGTATCGCAATTCTCGAGACCGTCCCAGACGCCGACAACTCCTACGGCTTCCGCGTCAAGACCCTCTTCTCCGAGTTCAACGCCGCCGCATGGCTCGTCAACAACGGTGTGTTCAAGCCCAACGGAACCGTCTCTCCAGTCGGCGTGGACCCTACGCCCGCACCGAAGCCAGCCAAGCGCGCTGTCTTCGATGACAGCCTCCGCGGTCCGGCAATCTAGAGCTTCATGCACAACACGGCCGGTGACTTTTGGGGGGCAGCTAGGCGCTTCATAGCCCGTTTCTGGTTCAATAGCATTTGCGTTGGCGTCGGCTTTTGCATACATTGGTCGAATTTGTTGGCTTGGCTGGGTATAATGTCTCGTATTCTCTCGTCGGTGCCCGAGAGCGTGGCACTGGGTTGCACAGAAAGCACTGTACATATCAGCTTTCGCTCAATGCATTGTCGCCTCGAGAAGCAGTACAATAGTTTACTTCACTGCGCCTCTTCTGCTGCCTTCTCGTCGGGGCCTTCCTCCGTCTGCATAGCGCCGTCCTTCTCGACGTAGCCCTCAGCAACCACGTCCTGCACATCAGTCACATAGCCATACACCATCCATCCCACGGCGCCCAACCCTCCGAGTCCAACGATGAAGCCCGCGAGAACGCCTCGCCTGCCCTCTGCACCGGGCATAAAGAGGCGTGTTCCCCACTGCAGAGCGGGCGTCACCAGGGCCTTCCTCTCGGCCTCCAATTCTGGGTTCATCGTGACCAGCAGACCGATCAGTGCAAGCAAAATCAACATGAGGAGTAGCGCAGTGAGGACCTGGATGAAAGCCAGGAGTAGTGAGATGTTCTTGGTCGTCTGAAGGGTCTCAAAGCCGGCCGCTACAAGTGGCTGCACGGACGAGAAGGCCGAGTTGATCTGGCGGGAGTAGGGGATGCCCATCGTGACCGGTACCAGACACTCGGGTGAAATCACCGGGTTTTCGGTATCCAGAGGCGAGTATCGTCTTCTAGTGCCGTACTGGTGATTGGTAAAGGCAAGATAGCGCCGGTGGCCCTTTTCAATGAGTCGCTCTTTGTTGTATGGTCAGGGAAGGCGGTCACAGTGATCTTCGCATCGCCTAGGTCACACTGTGCGCTACCAAGTCCTACCTGCGGTCTAGCCCTACCTGCTATCGTGAGGCGTCAAACGTCCAGCCTGCATGTAAGGTGTGACGTAGCGAAGATTCGTCGCATCCATGTGTCAGCCCACACTTCCCTCGTCAATGCAGCTAGCAGGAGCTACCCCGGACATGCTCCCGTCTCAAAGCGATCAGCGGACACTGGATTTCGGAGTGTACGGTAGCCATTCTGTAGGCAGATGTCGTGCTAACCACCGGGACTGCGCGCTCGCTGGATGTGGGCACGAGGAAGCGCATCTAAGCATATATTCCAGCTGGTGAGACCGGATGCATGCGGTCGTTATGTGGTCACCCTATGGGACGGCGATCGGAACGCGCACTTCGCATAGGTTCCAGTCCCCACGACGTTGGGAGGCATTGGGTGAGCAAACCAAGACCCAACATACATCAAGCTACTATGTACACCTGTGCCTACAGTAGTAACACAACAGTGCCAAAAATCTCTCCCCTCCACTCCAACTTCCGCTTCTCCCCGACACACCTGTAAAAACGCAAGGAGAGATGAAACACTGGTATCTTAGTATACGAGACCACATTTGTCGTTGTGCTTGTCTGTACCGCAACGTCCGTCTAGTCCTCATCGGCATCGTCGCTGGACTTCTGGCCCAACACCCACCGGAAGCCGCCACCAAGCTCGTCCTTCTCTTGCTTAATGGTAAGCTTGCTGAGGTGACCGATGATGTTCTCCATCTGGGTGTCGTGAACATTGCGGTTCTTGCGGCCGAGATTGTCGAGGTAAGGAATCTTATTCATGACAAAGTAGACAATGGCGATGACGATGGTCACACTAATGGCGTA
>JAVRRP010001021.1:0-12007 GCA_036872775.1 Oleoguttula sp. CCFEE 5521 | reverse complement strand
CTTCGCATCCAGGAAGATCAGCACAAAAGCCGTCCACAGCGCAGCAAACAGCGCCACCAATCCCACAATCAACCTGAGCATCATACTCGGCTGCACGATATTACCGAGAGCCTTCGCGCGCAGGAAACCGGGGAAGGCGTCGCGCTCCATAGCCTGGAAAACGTAGTCCTTAGCCGCGTCGAAGACTTCTGGATCATCGCGGCCTTCCTTCTCAATGTTGTTTGTGATGTCGTTGAGGATACCTTGCGGGAGGATGATCTCGCGCTCGGCGCCGGGGAGTAGGTAGGTGTAGAGGACCTTCTCGGCTGAGGCGCGGATGTCGGCGCGGGCGACTGTATGGTTGGGACTGCTATCGCTGTTGATCAAGGGAGAGGTATTCGATGAGTTCGGGTTGTTCATGTAGGAGGGGCGCGGTGGAGCTTCGGAGCCGGGAGTGTTGTCCTCGCTGCGTTGCAGCTCGCTGCCCTGGCTGTTGTGGGGAGAGTGCTTGTGATTGCTGGTGTTGTCGGTGCGCAGAAAGGCGCTGAGTCGCTCGTCGCCGCTCTGTCGCTGCGCTTGACTTGGTCCTTGGTCTGATGAGGTGCGTCCTCGGTTGCTGTCGAAGTTGTCCAGCACTTGCGAAGAGCGCTTGCTTCCCGCGCCATTTTTGTCGAGCTCAGGCGTAGAGATCAGTACTGATCTTCTTAGCTCGCGGACATAGTGTCGGCAGAGCGACATGTGCTGCGACACATCAAGCCAGAAGTCCAGGTAGTCGACGCTGCGCTGAACATCGCGCATGTAGATGTAGAAGGAGTACAGGTCTACGGGTGCTGTCGTACGGCGCTGAAGCACCTCGAACAGATTCGGGAGCCGCTCGCGCGGTCCATCGGGTGTCGGTGTGCGTGAGTCCATCTCAAGGTGTATGCGCGCCCTTGGGCCTCTTCGTAGTGTGCTACTCCAGGGTGTTGTCGGTGATCGCTCGTGTTTGCTATGTGGCCGCCGCCGTCACCTGCCTGCCTGCCTGTCCTACCGCCCCTCTCGCTACGCCGGCGAGATCTCTAGAATGAGCAAATGAATGCAGAGAGGCTGTTGTCAGTGTTCGCAACAGGCAATGATGATTGGGAGAGCGCCAGCATTGAGATTGAACTCCCCAGCTCCAGCCAATGGCGACGATGTGTCGAGAAGCCATGTTTGGTCTGCGGTAGCCAGCCATCGAGTGGAGACAGCATCACCAAGCATCGCCAAGAGGAGCGAGAAGATCATCTTCTGCCATTGAAGACCTCACTTCCTCTTCGTCGACTGCAACTATTGGTTCGAGATGTTCCACTTGACAGCTCGGCCGCAATGATGGTCACGCAGAAATCACCTCAGGACCTGGTACATGAACCGTTCCTTCTGTTGATGTGTCGAAGACTATGCGACCATACTACTGCTCAATACTCAACGTCGACAGACACAGATGCCACAGAGACACAGACTACAGATTGCGAAAGCATTGCTGGACTCTTGCCGTGGGATATGATCTCTGTCGCACCTGGTTCACTGGCTGCGATGACCTTGGCGCGACGTTGGAGGTAGTACATTCCATTTACATCGTGATCGTCTGGCTACCTTTGGGTCTGCACTTGTGTTCCCGTGCGAAGCAAGTCCCACCATCTCGTACTCTTCCTTCGAGTTTTTATAACTATTGTCCGCGCTATTGTGTTGCCACGTCTGATACTAGCACAATCTGATGGAATATCATTGCTCGCGCCGTATCTGATCCGCCGATTACACGCAACCTCGCCACCGCATCATCAACAGTGATATGTCACCAGAATGTCACTGCAACCAAACCTTGCGGTGTATGACTTCCTTGGTATAGGGCATTGTTTGCTTCAGCCTAGGCCGGACGTCTTTATCGACTTTGGAATATCTCGCACCCGGACAACACCCTCCGAAACTCAGCAGTCATAACACAGCTAAGATCAGGCCACACCACCTTGGCCTGAAAGACGATCTGTTCATCGATCGACAAAGCGGTAAAGATGTCTTCAACGCTGCCAGAAGCAACACCGCCGCCCAGCGCGATTGCAAGCGAGAACGAGAAGCCCCTCTCTTCCACCGCATCGACAGACATGGAAGCCGGACGTCGACCAGTCCACAAGGAACGTCACACAGCTCACACCGATCTCGTCCGCGACGTAATTATCGGCTTCAGCGACGGCCTCACCGTCCCCTTCGCCCTCACAGCCGGTCTATCGTCTTTAGGAAGCTCCAAGCTCGTCATCCTCGGTGGTCTGGCAGAGCTATTTTCCGGTGCTATCTCTATGGGCCTTGGTGCTTATCTAGCTGGTGTGACAGACAAGAAGCACTACGAAGTCGAGCGCGCAAGGGAAGTGCAGGAAGTCCGGGAGACTCCTGAGGAAGAGGAGGAGGAGATCTATGAGTTGTTGGGGAAGTATGGTGTTGGGAGAGAGGCTTGTGCTGGGGTTGTCGAGAGTTTGAAGTCGAACGAGGATATGTGGGTGAAGTATGCTGCTCCTTCCACATCCTCTCGTATTCAGATCGTCAGACTAACAACACTCCCAGATTCATGATGGACTTCGAGCTCCAGCTCACCCTCCCCGAATCCTCCCCCTGGATCGAAGGCCTCGTCATGGCTTTCTCTTACATGTTCGGCGGCTTCCTCCCCATGATACCTTATTTCTGCTTCAAGCAGGTTCTCCATGCGCTGTACACCTCGATCGGTATCACGGCCTTCATTTTGATATTGTTCGGGTACATCAAAGCGATAGTGACGGGAACGACGAAACGGGATGCGGTGTGGAGTGCGATGCAGACGCTTGTCATCGGTGCGGCGGCGGCGGGGGTGAGCTATGGGATCGTGAAGGGAATCAATGGGGTGGAGGGCGTGCAGGCCGCCTGAAGAGGTCTTGTGCCACTTGCATGCTCTGCTGGAATCCCTGATGCGGGTGTGCTACAGCAGCTCCGCCTGCTACTCAATTCCTCTACGAGAATGCACACTGCCACCATATCTTCCCATCGGAATCTCACCGTCACTGCTATAGTGCTGCGCCCTGATGAATTCTCCTTATTGTGTATTCAACTTTCCTCACTATCGTCGTCGTAGATGAGCGGCGAGTAGCTGGGTACCGCTTAGTAAGCACACAAGAACGGTGCAGCTGAGGGGGTACCCTGCATGCTCAGGGCAAGTCTTTCGTTCGCTATCAATTCCACTGTCAACTCTGCTGTCAAGGTGGACACTATTTAAGGGTTCACGTCTTTGCTGCTGCTACTAGCGATAATCAGCCTTCCGCACTGGGTAATGTCGAACCAGATTTGTTGACATGCTTGATTGCAGGGCTATCTGATGAGTGCTACCGGAGCCCAGGCATCCTAGTCGCATAGCAATACCGGTGTGTCCAGATGACTGAAGCAGCGTTGGAGAACTTTTCTCTTCGTGATGTGTTGTCGGACTACACTCCTGTAAATCAAGCAGTCAATTGCGTTCAGCAGGTTACGAGTATGGCAACGGTCGGCAGAACCACGATCATGCCGTGGACGATCGTGTGCTAGGCAGATTCAAGAATGGGCGAAAGATCCTGAACCCCTCGACACGGCGCATCACCGTTCTCAACCACCAGGAATCATGAGCCTGAACCGCTGGGATCAGGTCGAATGCAAACCCTGCAGCGTTCTCTCGCGCAGACTAGCCCAATGCTCCGCAGACTCCACGCGGACGCCATTTCATCTGCACCAGACGTATGCCGATCTCGACCAGTGCGCTTCTCGCAATGGGTGCGCGGCGTGCCAGGTCTTTCGTCGCGCACTGCTGCTCGGCTTGGCTACCTCGCAAGGCCCCATCGACGACACGCAGGCGTTGTTTGTCAATCTCGGACGCGCTGGCAACAGTATCGAATTAGCCACTGGGATCAACCTGCTTAGCTCGACTGTACTACTATCATCATCAGACTTACCACGTCAGTATCCCAGGATCCCCTCTACGGAACCGTTGCACCCACAAAGAATCAGTCGCCTGCGGAGTTGGATATCGTCCTGCCACGAGAGCCATCGATGTGGCAACTTTGCTTACTCACGACGGAATCCGACTTGGCTCATTGGGGTTGTGAGCAGGGGTATGATCCGCCTGGTACATGGCAAGGAACTCGGAGCGGTGAACGGGTTGGTCAAATACGTAGCGCTGAGCTACTGTTGGGGCGATGAGACGGCTGTGAAAAGTGTAGACCCGCATGCCTGGAATCGCGTTCTTGGTGGTCACACTACTGATGTGGATGCTCGCCGTGCGCCATTCTTAGTGACCGACTTACCAGAAACCTTGCAGGACGCTATCAGCATTACAGCTGCAATGGGCTTGCAGTACATCTGGATCGATAGCGTATGTGTGCCTCGTGGCACTTGGAACCAAGAGGCGAATCGTATGCACGAGGTGTATGGTAATAGTCACTTCACATTAATGTCTGCGAGTACCGAGAAGGCTTTGGATCGCATGCTTGTACCGCGAGACGCATGGCAGGATGCCAGTCGCGGCGTACGACTGCATGATCGGTGGTTGCTATGTCAGGATGCCCCTCTGGAAGGCATACGTCTCCTATCACCCGTCGCTGCACGCGCCTGGGTGTTGCAAGAGGAACGTTTGTCTCCGAGAATACTCTACTGGTGCGCTCAGAGAGCCTACTGGTCTTGTACAGAGTCCACTGACTGCTCAGCCGGGTGGGCAAATGTACTCACCTCTCCCGCTTGCATCGCCGCATACTTTCATGCAAGCATGCCGAGGTGGCGATCCGGAAGCGCTCGCCAAAGCCTGGAGCGACATCGTGACTGCGTATGCGATGCGCAGGATCTCGAGCGTCAATGTTGAGAGTAACCGCTTCGCAGCGTTTTCTGGACTTGCAACGCGATATTTAGGCGCCATCAACAGACCCGGCGTACCCAGTGATGTTTATCTTGCAGGTCTCTGGCAGAGTAAGCTGGCGATAAATCTAGCATGGCAGGTACTGAATCCAGCGAGAAGTTGTGACAGTCTGCAGCCACACATTCCATCGTGGTCCTGGCTATCACTCCCACCGAGCACCGACATGAGTATGGCTTCATCCAGAGACCCAAGTCCGCACTTCCAACTACTCGCCACCCGCACCATTGGCGAAAAGATGTCTGATCGCGATGTTATAACCGATGGCGCCTCGGTAAGCAACCTTCATCTCGCAGGTCGGCTGCGTCTATTAATCAGTGATCGGACCACGGTCCAAGTCCCATGGGATGGTATCGAGCGCGAGGGTGGCCAAAACACATTTGACTTCAGCCTCAACCCTGATCAAAGCATGTTCGCTAGAAGCGATGCAGGCCGAGTCTTAGTCTACGAAGCACATAAAGAGGAGGTGATTGTCAGACTTGACTACCATGCATGGGACGATGAGCTCAATGACGACTCTCTTGTGGTTCATGATGGAGAAGAGAGGTATCTGCTGTGCCTCGAGACTTGCCTCAGAGCTGCTGTCGTGCTACGGCGAAACGACACAGGAGTGGAGGAGACACTCAGTGACAGCTATCAGAGGGTCGGCGTCATTACTGGTTATCGTCAAGATTTCTTTGACGGCGCCCCTGTCACGGAGCTGCAACTCATCTAGGTACATTGGCTACCCTGGTAAGGTGTGACTCTCATCGCACTAGCTGCTCAATCACGGTCCTCCGGCGTCGTATAGTCTCGCCTTCTCGAAGAGTCCTTCTTTCAAGAACGGCACATAATCGACCCATCCTCGCCACTCCTGGATCCTTGCACCCTCGCCTTCCTCCTCGGTGACAAGACACCGACAAGCAAACTCCGAGTCGGCCTTGCGACCATCGCTCATCTCCAGCGCAAGTATGCCAGTCGTCAAGACTTCGGTCCCGTCCGCTGACAAGCTGTACACTTTGTGCACTGTATGTGTGCTCTTCTACTCAGACTATTAGCCGTAGATCACTATTATGTATCAGGATCGCAGCAGATGGCTGGCGCAAGGACGTACCACAACACCACTACCGCTCGCGGCACCATCCCTCCAGTGCGCGATTTCGTGCCGACCGCGGATGACTCTCTTGTTGATCTGGAAAACGCCATCAGGGTGGAACACCTCATCTGCGAGAATGGTGTTGGAGTTGGGGTCATGTAGAGAATCTACGCAGGTGTAGAACTTGGCCAGCAGTGCCTTGACTGACTCTGGGACTGGTTGTGGCGGCCACAGGGCCTGAGCGAGGGAGCCCATCCTTGATCTGGCGTAGAGAGTCTTCTAGTAGTGCTTGGACAGCGCGCAGCCACCTTTCGGTATCTCAGTCTTCTGTGAGGAGGAATAGCGCAAGGAAAGAGCAGATGATGATCGCATCCTCAGCCGCTCCATGTCTATTGTAGATGGTACGTGGGGGCGGAAGTATAATGTGAACGCTACGCAGCTCGTCCGTTCATCTCGAATGGAGAGAGTTTCGTACAGTAATTGTAGAGCTCCATCAAGAAGATTCAGCTGCAATGCTTGAGCATGCTCTATCATACGCATTCATTATCTAGCTATCGTAGCCTGTATCTGATACATCTGATGTGCACCATCATACCGAAAGCTCATTCATCGTATTGCCTCCGCCGAGAGCAATGATCAAACCCTTGTCTAAGCCTTGCAGCAGGCCACATTGCCACAGAAGACGTGTTCGTCACGAGCAAACGCCTGCCAGCCAGTCATCCCCATCCACTCTACTTCAGTCACAGCTGCTCTACCGATTCTCCCGCGCCTGATACCGCACAACCTCATTGGGATTCCTCGTAACCCCAAAGAGATAAGCCAGCTCCTGCACACCCAGCCTACTAATTTTCTTTCCCTCCTTCTCGTCCAAGGCGGTCTCGATCAATTGCCTCTTCTTCTCCTGCAGCGCCAGAATCCGGTCCTCCACAGTCTCCGTAACCAGCACACGATGAACCTTCACATCTCTCAGCTGCCCGATGCGGTGCGCGCGGTCGATGGCCTGCTCCTCGATGTAAGGGTTCCAGAAGGGATCGAGGATGATGACTTGAGAAGCGACGTTAAGGTTCAGACCAGCGTTGCCGGCTTTGAGGGAGACGAGCATGATGCGCACATTCTCGCGAGGGGATTTGAAGTCGTCTACGGCGTCGCCGCGGGCGGAAGCAGCCATGCTGCCGTCGTAGCGGCGGTACTTCCAGCCTTTCTCATCGATGGGGATCTCCATCAAATCAAGCAGACTGGTCCACTGGGAGAAGATAAGGACTTTCTCGCCGCCTAACGTTGGGTCGTCGGGCGCAGAGATGATGGTGTCGAGCAGCTCCATGGTTTTGTCGATCTTGGCGCTAGAGATGAACTCTTTGCGGAGCTTCTTCAGGTACTTCTTGCGAGCGCCTTGATTGCGGGTTGACAGCTTCTTCAGCTCGGCAAGTGTAAGCTCGGCGTTTCTCTTGCCTTTGCCCTTACCCTTCATCGCGGCTTTGCCTTTGCCCTTGCCGGACGAGGTGCCCTCACCAGTCCCGTTCATCCAGGTGAAGGACTTCTCCTTGCTCTTCTTCTTCTTCTTCGGCTTGACCTTGCTGCTGCTGAACATACCCTGAGGACCGTGCGCAAGCTCGCCACCGCCCTCCTTCTTGAACTTGGGCTTCACGTCGCCCTCGCTCTCGGTCTCAGAGTCGACGTCATCATCGTTCACGATGAAGCCACCAAGAGTATGATCCTGATACTCGTCCTCGCTCTCCGTCTCACTGTCCTCACTCTCGGTCTCGGAGTCCTCTGGCCCATTCTCCACCGCCAGCGCCTCGCGCTCAGCCTCGGTGAACGACTCAGGCATGTGAACCTTTCTGAAGCTGTTGAAATCGGTAATCCTCTTCGGATCAACCTTAGCGCGGCAGTGCGGGCACTTGACAGAAGCGCCACCCTCACCATCTGCTTCACCAACTGCAGTAGCATTGGCAGGATCGGCGAGGGTAGCGAAGCAGTCGCGGCAGGTGTCGTGACCACAGGGCACGAAGATGGCCGGATTCGTGCAAGCGTCAAGGCAGATCGGACACTCGAAGTTGCCGTCAGTGTCCTTGATGCGAGAGATGACTTGCTCCGAGAGCTCCTTGGCCAATGCTTCCATGTCTGCGATAGTCACTCCAGCAGCTTCAGAAACGCTGAAATCTTTGATGAGATGCGGATGACAGCAAGCTTGGCGAAGGCGTAGTAGAAGGACCAGGATCGCGGTATATGACCGTCCGACTGTGCCAGCTTTGAGGTAGCGGTTAAATTGCACAGCGGTCTTGGTCTCGAGCGCGGTGTACAGACTCTTCTCATCGTCGTTGAAGACAGGATTGTCGACCTCAGTCGTACGTTCTGGGAGAACGATGATCGGCTTCCCTTGGAACTCACTCTTCTTCGTACGCCGAATCATAAGCTTCACGCACAGCGTCTGAAGTTTCTTCATCGCTTGACCGCGGGAACCGTCATCAGACGACTTGAGAGGCTGAGTGAAGTCCTTGCGGAAGGTCTCCCAGACGTTGTACGGTCTGATACGGAGGAAGCGGATCAGTGAGTACAGCTCCTCGACATTGTTCATCATGGGCGTGCCAGTCATGCACCAGCGGTACGTGGCTTGTAACGAACAAGCAGCTTTGGCTGACTGCGTGCTCTTGTTCTTGATGTTCTGCGCTTCGTCAAGGATTACACGATACCAGTGATTGTCCTCGCCGATGAGGGCGCACTGCTCGCGTGGATATGGTCGTGCAGTAGGATCATTCTTCTTGCGCAGAGCAAAGGCCTCCCGTTTCTTCAGCTCGCTGGCTAGGCTGCCGAAAGTCGTCAGCACGACATCATACTTCCTCAACGCATCGAAGCTCTTCGCTTTTCCCTGACCATGGTGCGTGAAGACTGTAAGTGCATGCCGTCCAGTCTTGATGCGGGTCGCGATCTCCTGCTTCCATTGGCGTAGCAGCGCGACGGGCGCCACAATCAGATTCGTCTTGCAGCGAGGATCTTCTGACTTGCGTGTCACCATCAGCGAGATCATCTGTATGGTCTTTCCTAGGCCCATATCGTCGCCGAGGATGCCGCCCTTATTCGCGCCCTCTTCACTGCCCTTCATCCAAGTCAGACCAAGTTCCTGGTACTTGTGCAGAGTGACGTTCATCGACGCTGGCGTTTTGACGAGGAGCTCTTCGGGCATGTCATCATCAGGGCGAATGTTGTCGAGCAAGGCGTTGATCTCTTCGCGCGTCTTCTCGGGATTGTGGTCGTGAATCGCGTTGTAGCGGGTGTTGTACAGATCATCATGCCCTTGATAGTCAGGTGCACGTGTGCCGTAACCTGCAAACTCGACGTCACTATCGTCGTCGTCTAGGTTGATGGGTCTTGCGTAAGGGCCGTTGATGAGACCGTTGAGCTGATTGACAGTCGATCCGAGTGTGTTAGCTGCGCCGTTCATGGCACGTCCAGACAAGCGTGCGATGAATTGTCCCGGCGTCTCACCAGGCATCATATGCAAGTTTGGTTGTGGCATAGGTGCTTGTGGAGTGGAAGGCAGCGGAGGCAGACGATTATATACCGGCTGCCTACCATAGACTGAAGGCATCGATGGGCTTCCCGGATAGGCTCCAGGCATCCGCATCGGGCTTGCTGCTGTATACATGCCGTTCGAGACGTTTGGTGATAATCCTGGAAGCTGCTGGCCATGTATGCTTGGAAGTGTCTGGTTGCGCGCGACTAAGCCACGCCCGTTAGGCGTGAAATGCTGCGGAAGAATCTCAGCCAATCCATCGTCGTCATCGCTGCCGTCTCCTGTCAGATCGACGACTTGTGCGCGTGTACGTTGCGGTAATTGCTGTGGTGGCAGAGCCAGAGAAGGCTCACGCTTGATGCCGTTGTGATGGCTGTGGCCGTAGCCTGACTCCGGCTTGACGTGATGACCCTGTCCATTGTTCTGCTGGTGCGACTGACTCGGCTTCGGAAGGTGGCTGCCGGGCGCACCATACAGCGAATTTGACTGTGAGCGATGACCGCTGCTCTGTCCGTTTACCGGCGTAGGCTGTATATGGTAGCCGTTGCTCTGTCCGAACACTGGCCTACTCTCCTGCTTTACCGCCGTTGGTAGAGGTGGTCGAGTCCAGCTACCATCGCCTCTCAGAGTAGTCTGAACTCCGGGGAGACCTCGGCTCGAGCTCGCCACCGCACCGCCACTCTGTCCACTCAAGCTTCTCGCAAAGTCCTCGTCTGCTCTTCGCGCCACCAATTGCCTCGCGATCGCAGCCTCTGCCGCCATCTGCCGCCGCTTCGCAGCCTCCATGCCATTGCCTGCAGCAGTGTTCGCAGGCTGATCCATTGTAGGCCAGTCAAACGATCCATGCGATGATGGCGTACCGGCAGACGAAGGCTCCGGTGTATTCCGTTTCGAAGGATAGTCTGGGTACGCGTTGCTCTCTGGCCTGGCTCTCTTCAGTCCTGACCCGCCGCCGTATCCACTGTTCGACGAGCCTGACGATACGCGGCTGTTGCTCTGCGCGCCCAGTGCTGGATACGATGGCCCGTCATTCGCGCCATCATAGCTCGTCATGCCATTGCCATACCCCACAGGTCCACCACCATAGCCATTTGTGCCCGTACCTCGGATTTCACTCTGTTCAAATGCCTGTAATCTCTCGTTCAACTCTCGCTTCGCCTCCTCAATCTCTGCCAGGCGTTCCCCATAGCTTTCAGACACCTCCTCAAGAGAGTCAATTAGGAAGTCTTGAAAAGCCAGCTCCTCCTCGATGCCTTCGCGGGAGCTGAGGTCCGCCATGTCGTTGAAATCAGAGACGGTATCCACGGTTATGTCAAGCACCTCAAGTCGTTGTTTTGAGGTGAAGGAAGGGTGGCGAGAAGGACCCAAACGTGGTAATTCGGGTGAATGTCGTAGTTGTGGCGAAGTCTCGTGGGATCCCGATCTCCCTCACCCAGATACCGACGTCCTCACTCGCCTCACCCTGCTCAGCCTTCACTCCGCCTCCTCACTTCCCCACGCAGCCTGATCTTCCGTCCTCACACTCCCCTCTCCCAAGTCGCGAGTCGTAGTCGGTCGTCTAGTTGTATCGTCGCCTCATATCGTTAGTCAAGTCCTCATACATCGTTGCTCCTGGCACTGCAGTCCAGCTGTCAAAATCTCTCGTGATTGTTTCTATGAAGTAAGAAGAGGCGGAGTGAAGTGAGGCCTCACGCCTCGTCCTCAGTCAATATGGTCCTCCAACGGGTGTGCCTGAACTCTATCTTGCGCGTGAGGTGACACGCTGGTCCGAGCTTGCGACTACCGCGGCCTATATCGACCACTCCGTACGATGCACGAATCGCGACAGGAAGGGAATAATTTCCCTGTGCGATGCTAGCTCTCGGTCCGAGATGTGCACTCGCCCAGAAGACGCTACATTCAGCGGACCTACTGCGCCAGCTCAGACTGCGCCCGACTGTGGCTCTGTGTCGATGTACTGCTAGGCAATCCTCGCCACAACAGACACTCCACTGTCGCGCTTTTGTCCAGTCGGCGAGAGGCAACCTGCCTTTGCCATCCCCATCCCGCAACATCCATGATGGTCTCGTGGAAGACAAGCACGACAAATGGGGCTGGGTCATCTACCGCTGCTCATACGAAGACGACGTAGCCTGGGAGCGATTCAAGCAAATCATAAATCAGCGAACTCGAGCTCAGATTCTCAAGTCCGATGCGCCTGAAGCCCTCAATACTCTCGAATGGACCTTTGTAGACGACCGTCCGACGCTGGAGTGCATCCCCATGAACCAACTCCGCTCTCATTTCAACTCCTGGGCCGCGACGGCTGTCCAGACCGAGCAACCTCGCGCTACTGACCATATCCTCCAGCTCAGCGGCCCACGCTACAATTATTTCATCCAAGTCGACGAACACGCGTTAAACGCCGTGGGATCGCCAAGGGAGCAAGATCCCTTTCGCGGCGGCCTGGTAAAATTTGTAGACGCGAGATGGAGGCCTCTCGCTGAAGCGTTCCCTGGTCAGATCGAAGAGCCAGATCCCGAAGACGTGC
>JAVRRP010001020.1:0-12009 GCA_036872775.1 Oleoguttula sp. CCFEE 5521 | reverse complement strand
TCTCCGTCGAGAAAGGCTCGTCAGCTATCTTCCTCAACTCGGCTTCAGGATCATCCCGACTAATGTGATGGCCAACGAACAGTGAAAGCAAGAGGCGTCCCAGAGCAATCACACTTGGCATAGCTTTGTTACTCTTACATGCAAGCGGCCAAGTCTGTTGCCTTGAATCTGCTCTGGTTCTGGGTGGATCCTCCTCGACAAACGAGGCAGTAAAGAAGGTGGTGACAGATCCGTCGCTTTCTTTCTTGTTGGCGAAGTATATGCTGGTCTTGCGCGTGAAGGGCCACCATGAGCCACCACCAAGATGTAGATATGCATAGCTCAAGTACAAGGCTAGCATCATCCTTCTCTTGGGTGTCATATCGTAAATGATATGGCCGGGCTTGACGTCAAGCCAAGGAGTAAGCGGCTAAACCTCGCTTGATAAGTCAAATAGCTGACTGTCTGGTCGGCGGGGGAGGTTGACAGTACCTTACACCCCTTCTGACTTCTCGAAGACTTCGACTACACGGCATTGAACGTCCGAACGATGCTCCTCACGTCTGCATTCGCGCGTTCGTGTAGGCCGTGTAGTTCTGCGTCAGCCTCGTCCTTGCTCGCAAGGGTTTGAAGTCTCTTCATGAGCACATTCAGCTCACTTCGCCTTCTTCTTAAACGCGCCATCGAGCGTCCCCTGACTCCTCTCCCTCTTATGACCTCTCGTCGCCTTCGGACTACTCAAAGCAGCCTTCTTCTCCTTCTTCACCGGCCGCTCCTCCTCATCCTCATGATTCTCATGGCCATCGCCCTCGGCATCATCCCACGTATCCAGCCCACCGGGCCCACCCATCTTGCCCTCAGTCGGCCCTTCACCAGCATCATCGAAAAGCTCCTTCCAAGTGCCATCAAGCACCTGAGGCGAGTTGCCGTACAATTTGACCTTATACGCGGCTTTCAGCCCCTCAATGCACACCTCCCTCTGCTTGTTGAAGTCCAGCATAGGCTTCGGGTACAACTTCACCCCGTCCTTCTCGTCTTCACTCCCATCGCCATCAACTCTAACACCAGCCTTCTTCTGATCTACTAGCGGCGCTTTCCAAGGCTCATATATGTACTTCTTCGGCATGTCCTTCAACTCCGGCACATATCGTCTCACATAGACCCCTTCAGGATCCCATTTCTTCCCAAAAGCAACCGGACTGTAACATCGATAGAACTGCGCGTAGAATGCACTACAGCTCAGCCATTGCCAGTTTCCTATGTTGCACGCTGCTTCGTGGTCGACAAGCCACTCTTCGAAGACTTCTGCGCCGCGCTCCCAGGATATGTAGGCTCCGCCTCGGGTGAGGAAGCACGCTACGGCGTGGCGAGCGAGGTGGTGGATCCAGCCTTCTTGTTTGAGTTGCCGCATTATTGCGTCGATCCAGGGGAAGCCTGTTGTTCCATTTCGCCAGCGACGGAACTGAACTTCAGCTTCTTCAGAGTCGATCTCGTATGAGCCGGTGATGAGTTTGGATGATGTCGAGACTTTACTAGGGAGATGCCAGGGTATGAATCGGCAGCTAGGGTTATTGTACGTCTGGCCGAAGGCGTAGCCTAGCGCTGCTTGAGCGGCGAAGTACATGTCTCTGAACAGCAGCTGGCCTGTGAGAGACGTTGGAGGCTCGGAGACAGCTTTCTTGGCTTTCTTGCGCCGGGCGACGATCTCTTCGGTTTTGTGGTACATGTAGCGGACGCTCAAGGCGCCGAAGTGCAAGTACGGCGAGGTGAGGCAGGTGGATTGGGGATCGAATGCCGCTGGGGACGTGTTGGGTTTGGCGAAGGTGCCGGTGTAGTCTTCGTCTGCGAAGATCTCCTCGTGAAGGCGCTTCCAGATTACCGTCTCGCCGCCTTTGATCGGAGTGGTCGATGCAGGCATGCCAAGTTCCTCGAGTGTTGGCGGCGCGAAGTCGTTCTTTGGTCCAGCCAATCCTTGCGCGTAAGATCGCTCGTCCCGCTCGCGATATTGACTATTGATATCCGGCTCGACTTCAGGTCGCTGCTGCTCCAGCTTCTTGAGATGTAGCTCACCAGGATCCGGTAAAGAACTAGGCGTTTCCACCACCGCCTGTATCTCCCCGACCTTCGCGCCAGCATGCTGCACCTGCGTTATGCTCATCGTAGGCTTCCCTCCATTCGCCTTTACAAGCTCGTCAGGATCCCACAGCGTTCTACCCATCCGCTCTACTACCTCCACGCCCGCCTCCTTTGCCAGCCGCCTAACTTCCACATCCCTCTCCCGTGCATAAGCATCCGTATCCTTCTCATACACCAGATGCGTAATCCTCCAAGCCTTGAAAAGCTTCGGCAAGATCGTCACCGCCGGCTCTCGTAGCACATACAATTGACTTTTCTTGTTAAGCTGAGTGATACTGGCGGAGACATTGTTCATACAGTCGAGCAGGAACTGCCAGCGGTTCACGCCACAGCGAGCGCGGTAGACATAGTGACTATCCCAGCACCAAATGGGGAAGAGAACTTCGGGGGAGAGGTCTAGGGCTGCTTTGAGGGCGGGGGAGTCGTGCAGGCGGAGATCGGTGCGGAACCAGTAGATTACACGGGGGGAGGGCATGGTGGGCGATGCTGTGAGAGAAAGTATTGCTGAGGGTAAGATGAAGAATACTCACGTTTCGCTACAAGAATCGAAAGCCATTCCGTGCGCATGGCTGGCAAGCTCATGGTTCCTAGCGCAACATGATGACATTGGAGATCCTGTGGAGAGCAGATCGGAGCTAGTGCGAACTCTATTCACGATCTCGATCGAAGGAGTGAAGAGTGAGAAGGACTGAGTACGGGGTCAGATATTCAGGAGATGAAGGCCACTGTGTACGCAGCAAACTGCCACTGAGGGGTCCAAGTGTATATCACGACATAGACCTCCCCAACGCATCCAAACCATCCATCATCCCATCACTGGAAGCACCTTGCCCAGTATCTAGGCCCGGCCTCGGTGTCAAACCAGTAGGAGGCAAAGGCCCGAACTCCCCAAACCCATTGTTCCAGTCAAATACTCCAGTCTTGAACAAATTCCCATCCTCAGCCATAGTAGGTGGTTCCATGTTGAAGGGCATGAACCAGGCTGAGCTCGGGTCACCCCAATACTGGCCTTGACCGTGATTGCTATTTGCAGCCATGGTGCTGAAGTCGAAGTCCAGGTTATTCTGTTGGTGTGGATCGAGCATAGGCGCGTTTGGATCGATGCCGGCGTAGGAGCTCAGCACCATCTGACGGTCGAGCTGTGACATGACACCTTGTTGTGGGTGCATGTACAATGAGTTTGGGGCTTGGTAGGGGTTTGCGGGGAAGGCTTGTTGCTGCTGCGTGAATGCCATGTCATCGGGCAGGCCATGGTCGCTCATTGCGTTATCGGGCATTTGCATCGCGAGCGTCTGCTGTTGTTGCAGCATCTCTGATCCTTGATTCGTCGCATCTAGGTTCTGTGGTTTGGCGTCCAGAGCTCCCTTGCTCTCCGACTTAGATCGCGACTTCTTCGCAGCTTTGCGTGACCGTACTTGCGTTTGAGCGGCCGCTCTGCTGGGCGGGCTGAGCTTCGAAAAGAACTCTTCCACGGTCTGAAGATCACTCTGTTGGCCAAGCACAGCATCTGCGCCTGGGTCTTTCTTGATCTCGGCAAGTGGCTCCTCATAGTCTGTGCCGCTCACACCGTGCGGGTATCGGTCGAACCAATCGCCATACTGGAAGATCACCTCTCCGTCCTTGCCAGCTCTCGTAGTAGCGCCAGATCTCGCAGCGTCGGCATGCTTGCGGTACAGGTCTCGAAGATTCTCGGTCATGAAGTGGAACATGCCCCAGTAATTCTTCATCATCGTGAGATACTTGACATTCCATGCCAAGTTCTGCTTCGACGATGCCTGTAACGCTGGATCTCGCGAGAACGCGCCGTTGATATGCACAGTACTTGATAAGAACGCAGCATAGCCTGCAAATGGTGCCACAACCATGTGATCTTGGCCCTCCTTTACAAGCGCTGAGATGGTATTTGCTGCGTTCTGTGCTGCTTGCGCCGACTCTGCGATGAAGCTTTCCGGCATGTCTTTCGGCAAGCCCGCCCTCGTTCCTGGTGTCGATAGTGCGAAGCGATTGACGAACAGAACGATTTGGTTGTGGATGATGTGCATGAAAATGAATTGATTAGCAAGACGATCGCTAACGTACGTTGCCAGGTTCTCTTCAGTGTATTCAAGGAATGATGGCAGCGATTCCATGATGGCGGCAGTAGCTCGCTTTAGCTTCTGATACGTCGAGTCCTCGCTCCACATAGGTAGTGCTTCTCGTTGCTTCCCACCGAAGTTCATGTAGCTTATGAGATCGCCCCATATCGCGACCAGGCGGATCGTGTAAGCTGCGACTCCCATGTTCTCTTTCGCATCGACTGCCTGGCCGGTCTCGGGGTCGACTGGATTCGGCACATTCCCTTGCAGATCTTCCGTAGGTCCGGTGATTTCCAACTGGAAAAGTCGCTCCTTGATAGGCAATTGCGCATGTATGTGATTAGGTGCGACGAATAGAGGTCGGTCGGTTCCAGACGAGCTGAAGCGGTCCATCAGGAAGCAGGACCACATTGTTCGACGCCGGATTTCGCGGTCTGTGAATGTGAGCTCACTGCTACCGTCTCCTGCAGATCGTTTAGGATCGTGATCTAAGTCCTGGTGCAGCTGCAGAGCGTACGCCATCCGCTGTGCCATCCCGCCAAACATCCAGCTGCGCCCACCTTGGCACGTGCCGAACTCGTGGAGGCCCAGAATGAGGAACACGATTAGCACGGTGATGTTGGGCGTGTCGTATCGTTTCAGCGAGATTTCTCTTGCTGGCTTGGCCCATTCCTCACCGCGCAGGAATGCCGGCTCTGTCCGCAACTGTGGATGAGTGGAGTATCGCGCCGACACAGCGCATACCGCCAGCATGAGTACAGGTGGGACTCGGCCGAGTGCCAATTTGCGCACGAAGCTGGGCTTGTGCAGGAGGTGGTAGCTCTGTCCGTAGACGTTTTCGAAGAAGACTTCGGACAAGTGCTGCTGAATATCTTTCGGGGGCAGGTGGTCTGCACCTTCATGAAGCAAATCATGCTCATCTGCTTCGATCGGTCGTATGGGACTTCTCGCAGCTTCTGCTTGTACATCCTGCCTGCTTTCTGTGGGCTTACTTTCTGCTCCCGCCCACTCGTTCAATTCTCCGGTGAAGGCCGCATCAGCACCGCGCTTCTTCGAACTTGCTGACGGCTTCGGTAAAGCTGGAGGTAGCGGTGGTTTGACGTTCGAGCGCCCAGTACTCGAGATCCGTGCCTGATCCTCCCTCGGTATGATCTTGATGACGCGATCCTCCATACGCTTCAGCCGCTTGTCCAACATGGCCATGTAGTCCGTTCGTGGTGCCGCTTTCCTCGTCGTCACTTTGTAAACGCATGGTATCCGCGACCGAAGACAGTGTTTACATGCGGGCTTCTCTCCAGAACACCGTATTTTCTTCCTCCGACATGCAATGCATGCTAAGGGAAGTCTCTTGCGCTCCTTGCCTGCCTTTGTCTTGAGTTCGCTCCACGTTGGCGCAGGCAGATTCTCGTCAAGCCGCTCGCCTTGCTGTTGCGATGTGAGCGTTTCGTTGCTGTTGCTCCCAGCCGAATTCTCTCCATAGCCCTCAGTAAGCTGATGCGATTGTCCAACATGACTCGCCTCGTCAAGTCCCTGCCCTCCGAGACTATTGTGTCGCTCATAGCTAGTCGAAGGCGCCTGGCTACTCAGGCTGTGCCTATGGCGGTGCTGTAGGTTCGCTGACATGCCATCCTGTACTGGAAGTAGTGGCTCGCTTTGGCTATTGAGCCCAGCGTTCCTCGAAGATGTGTCGTATGCGCCGCCATAGTTGTGAGCTGGAAGATTCGATCTGTGATCGGGCAGACTTTGATTTGTGAATCGGTTTGGTAGGCTTGCAGCAGCTGCGTTATTCAACAGCATATCAATACTCGGACTATTTGGGTTCGGGAAGCTGTACTCGCTACCAGCCTGGCTGCCGCTACCGCTGTACGACGGTGTGTTTCCGAGGTCGCCCAATGCTAGCATGCTCGCGGCCGCGGCATTGGTGTGATAATCGTGGGACATGCTGATACAATCTGACTGTGCAAGCACTGCACACAAGCATAGGTCGAAATCGCTCTGGAGCTTCCCCAGAGTTCAAGGTTGTCTTGATCGTGGAAGAAAGTGCATCATAGGAGTGTGAATTTAGTGACCATTACTACCTGCTCCCGAGAGCCTGGCACATTGTCGCCGCTATGGTCGCACGACGCACACTGGACGAATACTGACACGCGATGCTGAATGGCAAAGATCACCACCGAGGTCGAGTCTCATTCGCGGGGAGTTAACGGATGCTGCGGATGCAGCCCAGGTCTCACTTTTGGTGCTCCACCAGCGACGCCACAGAAGCCGCAGAAGCAGGGCTGCCACGAGGTGAATGCAGCGATCCAAGCCATTGACGCCATCTGATCCCGGCCACTGTCGGACCAGCTGCCGTCGCAACGATCCATTCATTCGCCTGTCTCCACTATTCCATCCTAGTTGTAGCCTGCACTCAACGAGGCGCTTGCAGAGACAGGCGTTCAAGGTTTTGTTGGTCAGATGCAGGGTAGAAGCTCAATCCTTCCCGAAGCCCTACAGAGACTTGGCAAGTTTGGAAGTGTGCATTGACGGCGGAGGTAGACCCCGCTACGATCTCGCTCCAGTTGTGGAGACAGCGTAGGTCAGCATTGTTCGACGAGGGGTTTCGCAGTTGAGCCAGAATGGCAAGTACCAGCGTTATGACTGGACATGGTATTTCCAGATCGTTGAGTACCGCTTGCCCCTCCGTCCGGTCCCTGGCGAGTCCCTTCGGAACATTCCTGGACAGCAATGTGTTGAAACACCTAGTAACGCCACGAATAAGAAACTGAATTGCCGTGGGCTGCGACCAGCGCTGATCTACATCAACTGCGGCCAGGCTATGCTGATCTACGGAAGTATCTGCGTTGCGCCCTCTTTGGGCACCTGTCAAGTCGGAGTGATTCCCTGAGCAGGAGCTAGGGTGCTGGAGCTAGAGTGCTTGTGCGGAGTTACCAATCGTCCGAGATGCTGGTGTAAGCATGCGAAATTAGTGGTGATTTCGTTAGCAGCTTGATGCATCCGTGCATAGCGCGTTCTCATATTGAATTATAGGTGGAGTGTGCATGGCCCCATGGGTATGTTCAGGAGGTGAGTTGCGCAGCTGAGTGTACATGAGGCTGACACAAGGTTGTGCTTGTCAATTGGAAAGGAAGGAGCGCGATGTCATGTCCCACGGAAGGAGCGACTCATCCACAACATTTGCCTCGCACATACAGGATATCTCGATTCAGCATCAGGACGCAGCTTGCATGAGCGTCTCGTACAGGACATTCGAGGATCGCAAATTGAAGATTGCACACTTCAGCACTATCTCTACTGTCCCTTCTTTGCCTTCTCCTTCCTTGCCTCCTCAGCGACCTTCGGCCCAAGCACCTCCATCTCCTTCTCGTTCCAGCCCTTTCCAAACGGCCAAGGCAAAAACTTCCCAACTCTCTTCTGGTAGATCTTGTACTCCGGGTACTTGCCCGCCGAGATCCACTCGGTCAATGGTGTGCTCCCTGCAAACACGCCGAGGTACTGGAGCATGCCAAATGCGGTCCAGTTGAACCACTCGCCAGTCACAAGCGCGCCGATCACGTACAGTAGCACCCAGATCGACTGCTCTGCCGCGAAGTTCGGGTGCCTAGAGTACTTGAACATGCCAGTGGTGTTGAAGCCGCGTTCGAGTTGAGCACGAGTGTAGCCTTGAGGGACTTTGGCCGTCTTCTGGTAGGTAGCTTTCGCCTCGTGGAACGCCCATTGCTGGCCATCTGCGAGCCACTCAAGACCGATGAGCGGGATCAGGGCGCGAGAAAGTGTGAGTTGAAGGGGAGTGAAGTTCGGCTCGAGGCGCGAGGAGAGAAGCATGAGGTAGGTTGGGGTGGTGACCGCGAAGAGAAGTACCTGATGGGAGTTAGCATAGAGTGATGAGGCTCCCCAATTGCAGTAGACTGTACGTACGCTCTGTATGCTGGATGTGAAAAGCACATTCAGCACAAAGAATGCGGGTGTCCCAATCCATCCTTTGATCAGATTCCACCTGTAGTCCTCGCTTCCAATCTGGTACCCGCCCCGACGCCAGTAATTGTACGTCAACCTGGTCGTCCACAGCAAGCTGAAAAGCAGAATCTTGTCAACTTTGTCGGTGTTCAGCCCGCTCATTCTCCCCCACACAGCATAGTGGATGTGGTACAGCGTTGGTAATATGCTCCACACGCGATCGACTTGACTCCAGTTGCGATTCACTTCGGAGACGACTAGGAAGATCGGGAAGAGCGCAATGGAGAACGCTAGACCCGAGATGACTGGATTGGTCGCGACATAGACGTTCCTCAAAGCCACAGGATCCGTGATGTGCGTCCAGATTTGTTCTGGAAGGCTGTAAAGTTGGGGGAGGTACGGCTCGATCGTGTGCGAGTACGAGGCGCACTCGGAGAGTGTCTTGACTACTGGTATCGCCGTGCCGATGACAGGAGGGAGCAGCATGGTTGCTATGGTAGGATCGAGTAGTATGGGCACGTTGTTCTAGTTACTGAACGCACTGAGAAAAATTGGTGTCTGCTACCGTATGAGCGGGTGATCTGCATCATCTCGATGACGCGCGTGTTGTGAAAGCGAACACAATCCCATCACCCAAGCAACACTTGGCAATCAATTCCATGTAGCAGCCTCAACATCCACTTCCTCCCTAGTCGCAAAGCGGCTTCTCTCCAATATCGGTTCAAGCGACTGGTGGAACGAGCCAAAGCGTAGTAAGGTGATTGCCAGGGCTGAGATACAATGCGACCCACGTGCTCGAGGGCATGCCGAGCAGCCGCGTAGCTCATGCGAAAGGTAGCAGATCGAGGTAGGATTGGATGTTCGTGCTATCATATCTCTCATACCATCTCCTTCTTCCAGCCTCGTGACGGGCGCAATGCGATGATCTTTCGCCCTCACCGAGCTCAGCGCAGTACAAAGCTCGACCGCTGCTCTTACGACGTTTCCAACATTGCCCTCTTTCTTCCCATACACAAACGCCAGCATTCGCGTGGTCGAGAGCTCACGTAAGGTTCACTTCAAATCAACACCATGACGAACGAACGACGACGGTCCTCTGTGGGTAGCAGGGTCGCTGACTTCTTGACTCCATGGCACTCTCGATCTGCCTGGGCGTCCATGTCGAACGTCGACATCAGTCCCGTTGGTACAGCAGCTCCCCAGACATGTTCAGGTGATTCTTAGCGAATGCTTACAACCTGTCAGAAAGAGATTTGCTGGTCTCCTACCAGCTGACTCAAGCCAGACCAGCCTACCTCGCACCCGATGCATTCGTAGCAGCCCGCGTCGTGAGTAAGGCAGACGTCTCAGAGCGCCTGCACGAAGCTCTCACGAAAGCAGGAATGCTTTTAACCGCTCCTCCGCCTGGTGCGAGCGTTGCGAGTTCAGGCGATGCAATCACAGTTGATACATCGAGATTCGACCGGCACTTCGTGAAAGAAGTCCCCTTCTTGCCAGCTTTCGCACTGCGGAGGACAGTCTCGCTCCTGTTCTTTTGGGAAGAAGAATGCATGCGAATGCGATCTCTTGAACGGGAGGAAGAAGAGCTGAAGCAGCTTCGTTCGCAGAACAGTGCCGATATGCATGCCGAGCTCGATATGAGGCTAGAGGCGGTGCGAATGAAGCGGGCCATGCTACCGAGTCAACGACAGCATGAGACCAGCCATCTGAGTCATGTTGATCATGAAGAGCTACCAGCGTACGACTAGTACCTAGGAGTATTGCATGACATTCTGCGATGACTATTGCTCAATCTCAACGCGCGCCCGACAGCCGTTGCATTCCAACAACCAGAAGACCATACTCGGTTACCTACCCAAACCAGGTCCCCAAGACCACCACGAGGATCCGTCATGCATCATTCCAAGCATCGCACTTTCTGGTACTTCGTCCTTGTCAACACCCAGCGATAGCGACGCTGCACCCTTCACAAGCCGGGCTAGACTGTGCATCGAAACTGCAGCAACCATCAGCAATCATCCATCAGCGTCTTTCAGACAACACGACTCACCAATCCCCGTTCTTCAACGACTTGCAAGTCTTGACACATTGCGTGAACAGGCGGAGACACGTCTGGTCCCAGTCGTAGCGTACCTGGCGGCGTTCGATGGTTGAGGACTCCGAGATCGAGGGGAGATCGAGCATGTAGTGGAAGGAGGGCTGGCGGGCGGAGATCTCGTTGTTGAGTTTCGGGGTGGCGGCCGGAGCTGGGACAGCGAGTGAGGTGGTCGTCAGGAGGGCGACGAGCAGGGCGGAGAGCTGCATGGCTGGAGCGGTTTAGGCTGCGAAATCTGGGATTTGGCTTGGGTTTATGACTAGTGGTTGGGGCCGATCAGGTTCGATGGGAGGATGAGGAGATTTGAGAAAGTAATATATGACAGAAAGTAGATATGAGTACTCGTCGACCCGATTGACACTCAACTCTGTTTTGTTGACATCGAGGGAGGCTCTCTTGCCTTGCTTTATACCGCTCCTCATCTGTCCCTTCTCCGGTTATCACAATATGAAGTCGCCCAGGTGATGCATCGGCTGTAAGTGTAGCGCCCGCTTGCACTCGTAATTCTCGCCACGAGGTGCACCAAGACTGTTTGCCGACAATGTTCACAGCATGCTGGACGCCCTGATGGCACATCATCCATGGCATGCCAACCACTCACAGCATGACACCGCATTGATACGACTCAAGCCCTGTCCTAAGTCCTGCTTGGGGCAAATGCGTCGCCTTTGTTGTGGTGTTTGAGCTTGACACGTATCTGCGATATGGCTGTTGATGGGCGCACAGCAATGGCCGTGTGGACTTCGTCCGTGCAACCAAGTAACCTTGAGGCGGTTTGCTGCTCTGACAGCGGATGCTTGCGTTAACAAGGTATACAGCCTCGGGTGTACGTCCATTGAAGAGTGCGATTATGTCCTTGACACATCGGTATCGTTCGTGGACGTGGTGGCCGCGGAAGCCGGATACTTTCGCGAACGCATACGAGCATAATCTCATGTGGTGCCCTATGTGGACACCTTCAAAGCCATGACACCTATCGTACTGCGTATACAACAATTAACACTTGACACTCTGGACGTTCGTCGTCCCATTTATGAGTCTTCATGATGTAATGTACAAGGCGACTGCACCGCGAACGGAGACACGTCTGTCCTGAAAAAGTCGTGCGCCACTGAGATCTCGTTGCTTGACCGGTGAGACAATGCGTCCTTGACAATTCTCGATGGCATCGCGGCGATGTTACATGCTCAGTATGGCTCCGTGCCTGGCAGCTTCGCCTTGGACGGAAACGCAAGCTGCTCGCTGACACCTTTCTCGATATCATCTTGGAGCCTCGCGCGCCTGTCTGCTTCTACTGCCTTGTCTTGGGCTTTCGCTTGCACAAAAACAGTACTACTAAACTCGTAGTTGCCAGCTCCGCCTCGACCATACTTCCTTACGGGCTGAGTGCTCGCAGTCGATCCGGAAGCTCTAACAGCTGCTTCGCCAGTGCTGAAGTTGCCCGACTCGCTCAGCTCCTTGTGGCTGTAGTAGTTGCCCGCGCCACCACGACCCGAGTGCGCATACTGCTGATCACTTTGTTTCCCTTCGACGACATTAGATCTTTCCTTCGCTGCCGTCTTCGAGCCAGATTCTAGGTCGTCGGCGATACGATCCTTTTCTTGTTGCACGGCTTGGATATTGCCTGCGCCGCCACGACCGGACATGTCTTCGGATGGAGGACTTATGGACCTTGGGATGTAGCAGTGATGGCCTATCGTATAGACTAGGCACAATGCTCACAACGCGTACAAGTCAGTTCGTAGCAGTGGTTGCCACACATAGACA
>JAVRRP010001019.1:0-12016 GCA_036872775.1 Oleoguttula sp. CCFEE 5521 | reverse complement strand
GTGTCGAAAGACTCAGCAAAGCCATCACTGATCGCCAGATCACTCATGGCCGTCTGGCGAGCGTCGTGTGTGTCGGCATGGACTTTCTGCTTCATGAAAGCGGTCTGCGATTCCACACTCTCCCCAAACAAGAACTTGGTCGCACTATCAAGCACAAATCGATAAACTAACGGTCGCGTGTCAACAACACCAGTCCAGCCATCCGCTCCAGTCTCCTCAATCGCCTCAAACATAATCTCTAAGTTCCTCTCCGTAGCTTCAAGATCATTGAGCCGCTCCTTCGCAAACGACGTCCGCAACATCGACCGAGCATAATGCCACTCCGCGCCATCAGAGGTGAAAGCACTGATCCCTGGTCCCTCGATGGGTCGGAATACTCGCCGGCGCGTCGAGCCAAGAGCGAAACCACTGGACTGGGTGGTTAAGATTGCTTGCGCGATGGCGGGCTCCGCGGTCTCGATCACGTAGCTGCCGCCGATGCTTTGGCGTTGTAGGGTTTTGTGCTCGTAGAGTGGCGGTGCCATGTAGTCATCCAGAGCGTCTTTGCCGTTCTGGCGTGCAGTGAGCAAGGCATAGAGTCTGTCGAGGCCCCATGGCCAATTTCGGTCTTGCGCTGCGCGTATAGGCGAGCAATCGTTCGCCTTGGCGAAGGCGAGGAATTTGCGACGCGCCAGTCTCCTGGTGAGGTCGAGGTAGATGCATGTCAGCAAGGCGCATGCGAGGATCAGTAGCAGCGTAGCCATGGCTGCTCATCAGGATTTTGTAAGAGTGCAAATGCGACCGTAGCAATAAGGAAAGGTAGGCGTCAAGACAACATGACGCAAACCCAAAGGGAAGATAAGGTACCAACCAACGCACACATCTTTGCCGTTTCGAGACAGACCAACATACTCTAGTACCTGCTTTACCGGTTGCTGTCGTGCATGTGAAGGATGCGCTCCCCCGCGTTTCGCGACAAGGGCAGCTCGCTACACTTCATGAGCGCTGACTATAGCATTTGCCACATTTCCCGCATCGTAGCACCGGGCAATATGGTCGAAAGACAGGCACTGACCTTTGTTGAAGCTGCGCGACTCAAAGCCGTAGGCAGCCACGAGTACAGCATTCATGTACATGAGGACTGGTCGGCCGCAGCGGCCGCGCACGGCGGTAATCTCAATGGTGCGTGGGAGGCGACCATAGATCTCTGACTCAAATCGTTAGCAGAACTCGTGTAGTCCAGCCTTCCACTCTAATGTTTTGCTGATCGCTGTTCTAGCCCTCATCTGGCGCGCCATATCATTGCACTTTCAGACCACCTTGGTCAAGCAGCAGCAACCCGACACCGTCGCTTTGCACTTCGAGTACTTGAGACCTGGCGTTGCCGGAGATGCCATGATCAAAATCGAGGATGTGAGGCTAGGCAAAGCGAGCTCCGCTGTCCAAGCAACGCTTTCGCAAGGCGGCAAGGAGAAAGTGCGAGCGTTCACAGTGTGAGGCTTCCTCTCGGATAACAAAGCCTTCGCAATCGTTAACTCTTCTCAGGAACGTCAACCGCAGCAAATCCAACGGCATCTCCATCACCAGCGGCTACACTCGACAGCCCCTTGAGCCGCCGCTAGACTTTGACAAGCTTCCCCTCCACCAAGACCCGCACTGGATTCGATGGGAAAATAGCTGGGCGCCGAACTCGCCAGCCAAGTGGCTTAGCAATGTCATCATCGCGTTCCGAAAGGAACCTGATGCCGACAGAAACATGTCTGACTCGTGGGTGCGCTGGAAGGACCCAGCCCAGCAGTGGACGACCGAGATGCTCGGCCTCGTCGTGGACCTTTCTAGCCCACCGGCTGAGAACCATTTCGAAGGGTCGCTGAATGGTCAAGCGGCGTACGCTAGGGAAGCCATGGGCTGGGTAGCAGAGGGCAGACAACCTCCAATGGCAGTCGGCTGGCGTGTACCGAGGTTCTACCCGACAGTCAGTATGTCCATTGATGTGAAGCATGCTTTGCCACCGGATGGTGTGGAGTGGCTGTACGTGAGGGCTAGCACGAAGAGTGTGCTTGATGGGCGGGTCGATGTCCATGTGGAAGTGTGGGACGCTGAGGGTCGCTTGATTGCGCTAAGCCAGCAAATGTTGATGGCTTTGGATATTGGTCGTTCTCCAGTCGCGAAAGCAGATGCCGGAAAGCGGAAGGAGCGCCTGTGAGGCACTCATTGCAAGGTCGTAGCTCAGCCATCGCGGACTGCAACAGGTCACCTCACAGATCCGGGTCCGCGTGCCATCTGAACTTCCTATTTGCCCGATCTGTCGCACGATGCTGAAACTGCTCTCCCAGCACCTCAAAGACCAGCGGCTTTCTTTTCTCCTCCCCTTCTTTGTCCTCAAACGGCAGCTCAACCCGAAACACCGAATGTTCCTTCGGCAGCACCTTGACCTCGTCCGTCTTCGTCACAACCTCAAAAGTAAATTTCGTATCCCTCACCACAATCCCCTTCATCCCCACCCTACTCGCACACCGACTCCGCACAACCTCCACAAATGCACCATGGTAGTCTGCGCTCGCCAAGAACGGGTCAGCATCCTGAGCCTCAATGTGAGATCGCTTCCCGTCTGCTACACCGAGGATGTCGCGCATATAAACGCACCACATGACGTGGATGGGCTCGTAGATGCTGTACTTCTGCTGCGATTTGGGGATCTCGTAGATGCAGAGGGAGCGCTTTTGCTTGGCACTTAGGGGGCGGGGCTTGTTGGACTTGTGGACAGCGCGCTGTTTGACGAGGCGGGCGTGTTGGCGGGCGGAGCGGGCATTTTGGGTTGGGTCAGGCGAGGAGGGGCGGAGGAGTAGAGGGCGGAGCTTGATCTTTTCGCGGTAGAGGGTGGAGGCGATGTCGGGGGAGTGAGCTCGATTGAGCAGACCGGCGGCGAGGGGTTCAGCGGACATGATGGCAGGTCTGCGGTCACATTATCGGCAGTAATGAAAGGCAAGAATGTATCACGAGGACGGCAGATTAGGTTTGCTCATATTGAGAGGCCAGGATACTGCCGCTTCACACCGCCCCTCATTCGTCACCCCGCCTCCCTCACACAACCACTGCCTACACTCTCTCAACTCCCACAAACTCCACCACAGCGCCAGTCGAGCCTCCTCCGCTCCTGCCGCTCCCCAAAATGGCACCTCCCCAAGTCCACCACCTCTTCCACGCCCCAATATCCGACCACTCCTTCTCCGCCGACCGCCAGACCCTCGCCGTAGCCCGCGCCAACAACGTCGAACTCCACTCCGCCTCCTCCACATCCTACACCCTCGCTTCCGAGCTCCGCGGCCACGACAAGACCATCACAGGCGTCGACATCGCGCCCTCCTCTGGCCGGATCGTGACTTGCTCTCAGGATAGGAATGCTTATGTCTGGGAGCCGAGTCCGCAGGGAGAGTGGAAGCCAACCTTGGTGTTGTTGCGGATTAATCGCGCGGCTACTTGCGTGAGATGGTGTCCGAACGAGAGTAAATTCGCAGTGGGCAGTGGTGCGAGGATTATTGCTGTGTGCTACTTTGAAGAGGAGAACGATTGGTGGGTTAGCAAGCACGTCAAGAAGCCACTACGCAGCACTGTCACGAGCGTAGCGTGGCATCCAAATTCTGTCCTCTTAGCTGCTGGGTCTACGGACGGGCACGCGAGGGTTTTCAGCTCGTTCGTGAAGGGCATTGACGCGAGGCCTGAGGCGACGGTTTGGGGCGAGAGGTTGCCGTTCAATACTGTTTGTGGGGAGTATCTGAATGGCACGGCAGGCTGGGTGCACGCTGTGGCTTTCTCGCCGAGCGGAGACGCACTGGCGTTCGCGGCTCATGATAGCAGCGTCACTGTGGTCTACCCCAGTGGCCCCGAACAACCGCCAGCGGCAGTCATCAACATCTCCACGCAGCTTCTCCCTTTCGCCTCGCTCATCTGGACCTCAGAATCTACGATCATCGCTGCTGGCTATGACTGTGAGCCCCACCGTCTGTCTGGCTCGGTAGAGGGCTGGGAGCTCAGCGGCTCGCTGGAGAAGGGCGGCGCAGGACGACCTGGGCTGGCGGAGCATCAGGAGGACAGCGCGAGGAACATGTTCCGTGCTATGGATCTCAGAGGCAGAGCGAATGGTAGTGCAGGCAGTGACACGAAGCTCAGGACTGTGCATCAGAACAGCATCAGCACTGTGAGGAGCTATGCTGAGAGTGGAGGCCGAGTGACGAAGATCAGCACCGGAGGTGTGGATGGGAGAGTGGTGGTGTGGGATGTGTAAGGGGTCTATTGCTACGTAGCATCGCCTCGCACACTTTTATGGCCAGATGCATGTCCGGTTTGCTCGCATCATGCTGTCGGCTTCAATGCCTTAACGACTCTCCCGATCGGCATCCTTGGAAGCAAATGCTACCTGTCTCAGCGCCGTCGTGTCCGTGGCTTGCCCGCCGCGTGTCAGCACCGTCCACTCGGTTCCTCATCCCGCATTGGATCCAGCAGGTCCCCGCGTCCTCTGCGTGTACTTCTACTGTGCTGCGCTTCGCGTCACGAGAACCTTTCGCCCAGATCTTCTATGGCGCGTACACGATATTGTCGTTATCATATTCCTCCGTTCGAATCCCATCCTTCGTCACAACCTTGACCAACACCCCCTTGAAATCAATCGGCAGTCTCCTCTTCAATTCATCCGTACACATCCTCAGAATCTTCATTCCCTGCTCAAAGCTGATTTCCGGATGATGGTGCTTGTCCAGAATACTCAAACAGTAGTACTGCGCATACCCATGTGCCGCGTACGGCAACGGCGCGCAGGAGGCAAGATAGTCTATCCAGAAAAGCTGGGGCTTTTGGGTCTCGGCATCGAAACCGCCGAGGAGGAGGTTCACGGTGTAGGGATTCCGGCTGCGGAGGGATTTGGCGAGCTCGGTGCGGATGAAGGAGGAGGTTTCGGAGGGGGAGAGCTCGGAGGCGTTGCGTTTGGAGTAGAGTTGGATGTTGGCTTGGACGTATTCGGCGAATTGGACTGAGTGATGTTGTCAGTATGCTGTCTGTGGGATGCTTGTGTAGTGGAGATCGCACTTGTATCGCCTGCCTCGCCTACGAGGGCCATGAGGGTATGCTTGTTGAGAGTCTTGGTTTTGTCATCGTTCGTTTTGAGTATTGAGGCGCCGCGCATTGCGGCTTTGGAGGCGGCGATGATGGTGAAGTCCTTGCCGGTGATGCCGAGGAGTACTTCGCCCCTGGTACTGTTAGCTTTACCATGGTGGTACGTAGGAATTGCGCCTTACATCTTTGCGGTGTTGTGTGGGTGGATGTGGAAGTAGCTGAGGAGCAGCCAGACAGCACCATACATGTAAAGCTCGCGAGGCAGCTGGGGTGACGCTCAATTTGGAAGCCTGATTGCCTCAGGCAGTAAACATTATGGGTCTGAGAGCTCGCTCTTTACTGCATCTTCATACTCACACCATTATCGGGTATATACGCTTGTACGATATTTCTGAAGTTCCTGTGACCAGGATTGCACTCATATGGCTCCCTGCGTCCTCCTCACTACTGATCTGTGATGCCGAGCAATGGCTTACTACTTTGTACATTTCAAGGTACTCCGATACTCACTCGACGATGTAGCTTGCATCTTGCTTCAATTCTAGGACCGTCTCCTACGGTAAGGTCGCACCACTCATCAAGCCAGCGATGTACCTGATGTGCATGCAGGCAACTAGTTTCCGCTGCGAGGAAATTGCACCCTAGGCAAGTCTGGCTCTCAACCCGAGTGTTCACGCTCACACAGGCATTTGAATTGCCAGGCTCCCACGCCCACGATGAGCACGGCTGAGGTCTTATGCCCTAGATGCGCTCATTTGGAGTCAACAGGTGGCGGTCGCCATGGTCTGCAGTGACTTGAAGATCCTGCTGATGGCGATTTGTCACAAGCACCATGGTCGTAATCAGAATTACAACGTGGTCAACTTGTTGGGAACATTTTGCTTGTGCGAAGATTCCGCAGGTGCTTCTCTGTCGTGTAAAGATGAGGTCGACTTAAGCTACGGTAGGCAGCAAGTGCTTTGGGAGGAAGGCATGATGCCTCACCTCAGGCTAAGTCCAATTCCATTTTTGGACCTCATGTAACGCTGCTCAATCTCAAATGCTGCTCGATATGTTCAATTCGTTGTGATCAACGCGATAAGATGGCCTCGGAGCGACTGTCGAGTTCTTACACGGACTCAGTGACGGCTGCACGAGGCGGAACATCAGGTAGCGTCTCAGGCAGCACATCCTACAGCGCCGGTATCACCCATCGCACTGGAGTGAGCAGGACGGGAACAATTACGGGACGTCATACACCCACTTCAGGCGAGTACTATCTGACCGGCCAGTATGCGACTACGACGCTTTCCCGTCCACGCACGGCTCGGCCTGGAACCGCGAGACCTCGCACTGGAGTCTCCACATTAGGCGCAGAAAACCAGGAGATTGTATGTGCAGTCAGCGAGTCCCGCGGCATCTCGCCCATTGTCGGACTGTCGTTCGTCAATCTCGATACTGGCGAGGCAGTCCTCAGTCAGATCAGTGACAGCCAGACATATGTGCGAACGATACACAAGCTATTAGTTTTCAACCCTACTAATATCTTGGTCGTCGCATCTGCAGCAAGCCCGAAATCGAAGCTCTTCTCCATTCTCGAGGACAGCCTTGATGACATCGACAGTATCATCACTCTGCTTGACCGCCGGTACTGGAGTGAGAACACAGGACTGGACTACATCCAGCAGCTTGCATTCGCCGAAGATGTCGAAGCCATCAAGACAGCCGTCAGCGGCAACTACTACGCAGTATGCTCTCTCGCAGCTGCGCTGAAGTACATCGAGCTGGGCATGTCTAAAACGTTCCCGTACCGCTCCCTACGTATCAAGTACGAGCCATCGGGAGGCTCGATGATGATCGATTTGTCGACAATGAAGGCACTTGAGCTTGTGCAAAATCTGACTAACGCGAAGTCGAGAGACTGCCTCTTTGGGCTGCTGAATGCCACTCAGACACCCATGGGCGGCCGACTCCTTCGCAGCAACATTCTGCAGCCGTTGACGGATCGTGACACACTTGACACCCGCTACGATGCACTCGAAGAGCTAAGCACCAAGGAAGAGATGTTTTTCGCTGTTCGCCAGGCTCTGAAGCCTTCCCTTGACGTGGACCGTATCTTAACGCAGCTGATTCTGGTTCCCGCGCAGCCATCTCTCAGAGATACTGAGCAGGCGGTCAACAATGTCATCATGCTGAAGCAATTCACCAGCCTCATTCGTCCGGTGTTCGAAGCTCTTACGGGCTCGAGGGCCTCGATGCTGCTCGAGGTCCGCAATCTGTGCTGCTCGGAGAACGTCGACCCAGTACAGAACTTGGTGAACGAGGTTATCAATGAGGATACAACCTACGCCAGTCAGCCACTCGACCTTCGCAATCAACGTACATACGCCGTCCGCTCAGGCGTCAATGGCTTGCTCGATGTCGCTCGTCAGACATACAAGGAAGCGATGACGGATGCGCTACAACACATCTCCAATCTGAGCGAAGAGCACGACCTACCGCTGCAGACCAAGTTCGACAATACTCGTCAGTTCTACCTGCGTCTCCACGCCGAAGATCTGGCCCAACGCAATCTACCGGCCATCTTCATCAACGTGTACCGCAAGAAAGACAACGTCGAGTTCCAGACGCTAGATCTCCTGAAACACAACCAGAAGATCTCTGACGCTCACACCGAGGTCATCTTGATGAGTGACAAAGCCGTGCAGGAACTCATACTTACCGTCCGGGAGCACGTGGGCTCGCTCTTCAAGATCTGCGAAGGGATCGCGATGCTCGACATGATCGCCTCGTTCGCCCAGCTAGTCACGAGTCAAGACTACGTTCGCCCTCAGCTTTGCGACACACTTGCCATTCGTGCCGGTCGTCATCCTATCCGAGAGAAGATCCAAGACAACAAATTCATTCCGAACGACGTCTACGCTACTCAGCAGAAACGCTTCCAGATCATCACCGGCTGCAACATGAGCGGCAAAAGCACCTACATCCGCTCGATAGCCATGGTCACTGTAATGGCACAGATCGGCTGCTTCGTGCCAGCTCAGTATGCCAGCTTTCCCATCATCCGCCAGCTCTTCGCCCGCATTTCGCTAGATGACAACATCGAGGCCAATGCATCGACCTTCGCAGCCGAGATGCGCGAGACGGCATTCATCCTCCGCAACGTCGATGGTCAGAGCATGGCCATCATCGACGAGCTTGGGCGCGGCACGAGTACTCGCGATGGACTCGCGATCGCTATCGCCATCGCGGAGGCTCTCGTCGAAAGCAGAGCTCTAGTCTGGTTCGCTACGCACTTCCGCGACCTCGCCACTATCATGGCTGAGCGTAACGGCGTCGTGAACCTTCATCTAGCCATCAATAATGCAGATCAAGATAGACTTGAAATGCTCTACCGCGTGTCCTCCGGTGCAGTGGAGGAAGAGCATTACGGTCTGAAACTCGCCAAGGTCGTTCCTCTGCCGCCCGACGTTATCGAGTACGCAGAGATGGTCTCAGCTACGCTCGAACGTGCCGGCAAGGAGAAAGCTCGCGCGAGCCTGGCGGTCGTCGTAGCCAGGAAGAGGAAGCTGATGCTGAATCTGAAGGAGCATCTAGTGCAGGCTAAGGATAGTCAAATGGCGGACGCTGATCTGTCGCAGTGGTTGAGGGATCTGCAGAGGGAGTTTGTGGTCAGGATGTCGGCACTTGAGGAAGAGGAAAGGGAGATTCGCGAGGGTGTTGTGAGAGAGGAAACAGATGAGGGGCGTGAGATGCAGGGTTTGAGAGAGGGAACGGCGGAGACGGAGAGTACGATCAAGCCGGGGACGCGCAGGAGTGTGGCCGAATCGAGAGAGCGTGCGGGCGGCTCGTCGAAGACGAGGGTGCAGAGCGCATGGAAGTCGACTCGATGTCAGAGGAAATGCTGACGGGGCAGCACATGCGGAGCGAGAGCATGTCAGCGCGTTGAAAGGGCACTGAGCTAGCTTACCGCGCCACCACGATATTTCGCTGCAAGAGGAGAGACATCTGGCTGCCCATTCCGCTGAGAATAGATTACTGACAAGGTATCGAAAGGACTAGCTGCAACACATCATTTACTGCCCCCGTCCACCGACCCAACGAACCACATCATTACATCCCACCCTAACTTCCCCATCTTCTCTCCCCACCTCCACCCTTCACCCGAGGAATACCTCAAACCTCCTCCCTAAACCTCGTCTCCCTAGCCGGACTATGACTCTTCGCCTGCCCCGCAAAAGCCGGCGCCGGCGCAAGACCCTCATCGAAATGATCCCGAGCCTCCTCAAACTGCTCCGTCTGATTACTGCCGACCTTCTCGACCTCTCCTGCAGTACCGGTAGTAGTCTCAGTCTCTTCCCCTTTTCCGCCACCGACTTTCAACGCTCTTGCGACGCGCCCACTGCGGCCAGCGCCAAGGTCATCCTCGTCGAGGCCCGAGGAGGAGAGGGACGAGACGTCTGAATCTCCGCGGTGGCGGCGGAAAGAGGAGGGGGAGGCTGGTGCATCGGACTTCGTCGCTAGGGGCGCGACTACGCCTGTAGTGGCAGGGGCAGAGGAGCCGGAGGTGAGGGATGTGGAGGCTTTGGGATCGGCGGCGGTGCTGGGGTCGGATTTGGTGACTTTACTGCTGGTGCTGGGGCCGCCGCTGCGGAACTTGCTGAAGAAGCCGCGGATACCTTTGGATGGTGCTTCGTCGGTGGTTGTCGTGGTCGTTGGTTGGGTGGATGAGGAGGGGTGGGAGGCTTTCTGGTCGGCGGACTTTTGCAACTTGGAGGTGGTCGTCGGGGCTGTGGTCGTCGTCGAGGCTGGGGCGGGCTCGGTGACGGGGAGTATGGCAGGCGCGGCTACGGGAGCTGCGTCGAGCTGGGTGTCTGCAGCAGTGCTGGGAACGATCGACGGCTCGGCAGCACTAGTCACGGGCGAGCTGACGACACGTGTCGCAACCTCCATGGCGTGAGCTTGGTCATGATCCGGAGCCGCCTGAGCGGCTGCAACACCTGAAGCACCAGCAGCAGCAACTGGCAAACCCGCACGATGGTCTTTCTCTTCCGCATCGTGCACACCAGGTATGGTCGAAGGCCCAACCGTAGCAGCGATAGGACCGATGAACTCTTCGTCATTCTCAGGATCCTCCCAGTCGGAAAGACTTGAACCACTCGACTCGATCTTGGAGATATGGCGCTCCAGGTCGGGCTTACGGGTCCGCGTGGGTGACGGGACTGCGTCAGTGAGGTGGCCGGTGTGTGCAGTCTCGACACGCTCGAGTGGTCCCTCTGTGGCATCGTCATCGACGTCGCTCGTGACTGACGTTGGCTCGTTCACGATGGGAACAGCCACGACCACAGGCTTGGCATCTTCGGCGGTCGTAACGGTTGGGTCAGCGACCACTTCATCTGCAGCAGAGACGGGAGCAGCAGTTTCGCCTGTCTTCGCTCCGCGGCTCTTTCTCTTAGAAGCGAGGCGCGTGAGAAGAGAGGTGTGCTCCTTTTGCTCTCCGGACTTTCGTCTATCGGCAAGCTCGACGCTCTTGCGCTCCTCTTTCGCGCGTTTAGCGGCAGCCTTCTCTTCATCTGTAACAAGATGTCAGTGGACTGCATGAAACGGCGCAACGAACATCACTCACTCTTAAGCTTCTTCGCCTCATCCTTCTCCTCCCTCTCCTGCGTCTTCTTATCCCTCTTGTTCCTCTCCTGCTCTTCCCTGTCAAGCCTCAACTCCTCATCCCTCGCCCGCTTCTTCTCAGCCGTCTCATTAATCTCATCGAACGTTGGCTTCAATCTCGCCAATGCAATAGCCTCAATTTCACTCTGCTCCATGAACCTGCCACCACCAATATGCGTCTTCCCATGATTCTCCTGCCTCACATCACTCTCAGCTTGCGCCTTCTGCCTAGCCTTCGCAGCCCACTCGTCCATCTTCGTCTGTGAGACCTTGCCGGTATCTTGGAAGACCTTGTCGTCCATGCGGTTCATCGACTTCTGCACGTTGCGTTCCGCGGCTGCAAGCAAGGCTTTACGGTCTGCGGCCTGTTTCTTGGCGTCAACATCTCCGAGCGTGTTGTTCAACTGAGACTGCTGGCCTCGGATACGCCTGGCGGTCTGCTCATCATCCGAGTCGAGCTCAGCGTCAGAATCGCGCCTTCGATTGCGACCACTGCGCATGGTGAGGCGAGAGCGGGAAGGCTGCGAATCCGGGTAGCCGTAGTGTTCTCGGTACTTTGCATTCTCATGCTCTTTGTCGATCTTCGCAAGTCTCTCCTGCGCGAGCTTGTGTGCGGCATCTTGTAGGTGAATATACTTCAGTGCCTCCGACTTAAGATCTGCAGGCGCGTATGGCGCTGCACTGCGAGACTGAGCCACCTCTGCGCCTGTGTTGCCCGCTGGGTTCGGCGTAGTCACCTTCTGGTTCTGCAGCTGGTACATCTGCTTCGCCATGACCACTGCAGATGCGCGCAACGCTTCCTGGTGCTTCTTCTCGGACACCTCGATCTCGACTGGTGGATGTTCGCCCCACATGTCTGCACTGACGTTGGGTCCGAGATTCTGTACCCTCGCAGCTTGCATAGCCGGCGAGTTGTAGCCTAGTCCGTCAGTCGCGGTGTTTGGTCGATTGCGTACAGAATTGCGCGACGAGACGGTCGCAGCGTTGAGTGCGTTGTGCGCTGAATTGGCCTGATCTGGGTAGAGGGCAGGCGGCGCAGTGGGCGTTGAGTCCGCGCGTTGCCGACTCTGCTTCTGTGACATCGTCGCAGCGAGCAGCGCGTTACTGCGACCCTCTGGAGTGTATCCACGGTCGAGCTGCGGACTGAGTGTCTTGTTCTTCATTGCAATATTCGCAGCCGAGTTGCCCTCCTTAGTCGCGGAAGGTTGCCAAAGGTCGAGCTTGCCACCGTCCCTAGCGGCTAGCAACGCTGCCCTTGAGCCCGCCTCGCTGGCTTCTGGGTGCC
>JAVRRP010001018.1:0-12018 GCA_036872775.1 Oleoguttula sp. CCFEE 5521 | reverse complement strand
GTTTCGTGCCGGTGAGGAAGCCGGGGAAGCTGCCTGGGGTGGTGAAAAGTGTGGGATTTCAAAAGGAGTATGGTGGGGATAGCTTTGAGATGCAGGCAGATGCTGTCAAGTCTGGCCAGAGGGTGCTCATAGCCGACGACATCATCGCGACAGGTGCGTGATCCTCCTCAAAGTGGCGCGGGAAGATATACTGACAAAGACTGCAGGTGGCAGCGCCGCAGCAGCAGGCGATCTCGTCCGTCAACTCGGCGGCGAGTTGGTCGGCTATGTCTTCATGATGGAGCTCGAGTTCCTCAAGGAGAGGGACAAGCTGGACGCGGACGTCTTCACGCTGTTCTCGGGGCAGGAGGAGGGCTTGGAGAGCAAACCGAAGGACTCGGAGAGTAACGAAACCGACGAGGACAGGGAGCAGAAGAGGGTCAAGATGAGTGGGACGAAAGCAGAAGAAGTCGAGTTTCCCATGGGCATGACGAAGGAGCCCGCTGGGACGGTGAAGACAGTGACCGATACTGGAGGGTCGTTGGCCGAGGGGCGGCCTTGAGGAAGCAGAAGACGCCATCGGACACGGATGCTGAGACACCAGCCCGATTCACCAAGGAAAAAGTTCCGGCCATCAGAGCGAGCCAAGCTCACCGACGTGGCTCGAAGAAGGTATGAGATGCCATGACAGAATTAGGGGCGGATGTGTGGCGCTGGGCTGCACCATAGAGTATACATAATGATACCCCCAAGACCTGCTCAACCAGGCTACATTCCGAAGAACGCTTTCATCTTATCAGTCTGACCTCCTTGCATTATCCGATGTACACATAGCTACCTTAAAACGTTAATTGGAGTACCCTGCGCTTCTCATCAGACGTCTGGAAAGCAGTACATGTATCAGCGTTACGCAGCCCAATGCCTCCACATGGGCTTTCAACACTGCTATTCTAGGGAGCACGAGCATTGGAAGGGCTACACCACAGTGGCAAGACGCCTGTCGAAGCGATCGTGCGTATAAGAGTGCAGATTGACAGACGTTCGGGACAGATCGCATACCGGATCGGAGGATGGCCAGACTCTTGCTGCATCTGCTACTCAACATTCTCCGACTTCCAGAAATGTCTCAGTCAAGACAGCACCGCCGTAGATACCCAGTCGATTAGCTCCAAAGAAACACGAGAATAAACCTTGACATACACGAGATCGATCTGCTCATTCAGATATCGGTATCAGATCCTGTGAGGTTGAGATCTCGTCGTCGCCTCCTCAACCCCAAGTCAACTTTTAACCACACATGTATCAGGGTTGGGCGCTCACGTGGCATGACTCGTGAACACACTTGCTACAGGGAAGACTCTAAAATGGACAACAAATTCCTCAAAATACCTCAAGACCAGCTTGCATTGGAAAGGAGATCGGTAAGGAGGACATATATTCTGCCGAGATATCTTGTGTGATTCCCGTCACCGGCATTGCTTCTCAAAGGCCAGCCAGGATGTGATCGCGTTTCGTCCGACGACATCACCACAGTAGTCACCGTTGGTAAACCACCTTCCTAACATCAACACTACTCGACACCCAAGCACGTCACATGGGCACGCAACCTGATCACTACAGGCCCGCAGAAGAGCCATTGGCTGTCGACGAGTCTTAGCAAACAGTTGCATGCGCATTGGGCGGCAAGGTGAGGCACTGAGACTGAGCTCGACCTGTGCCACATACATGCATACCAGGTAGGCGGCAGCATTGCTTCCCGAATACATCTAGCCATTTCGCTCGACGTCGTAATAACTCTCACGTACCCTATCGCTTCGTCATTGCTGTCTCATCACATCACCGATCAAGCGCAGGCCAACAGACACCATGCACCCGTCCTCGATCCTGGCCTCCATGAAATCGAGCACAAGGTCTGATGTGCACACTATGGAAGATTGGGAGCAGATCCTTGGCTTCTTGTATGACGGTCGCTCTCCTCGACGCTCTGCCAGACCGTTCTCACTGACTCACGATCCGACAGTCTACTCAGCCTTCTTGCGCTGATATGCAGCGTCCTTTCCCTATGGCCGCAGCCTATCGGCAACTTAGTCCGACGCAGTACTGACGGTTTGACGATGGACTGGCCATTCTGGATCACGATCGGAGCCTTGCACCAGGTTCGTTCACGACTTGATCGTGTTGACGGCGAAGCGAAATGCAAGAAGTCGATGCTGATTTCTTCCTAGGTGGGCCGCGGGATACTGATCGCATCGTCCAAAGTCATGCAAGACCAGCACGAATCTTGCAAAGGCGGCTGGGCAAACATATGCTTCGAGAGATCCGGAATATTCGGACTGATCTTACCACTGCACGCCATGCTCCTTGGCTTAACGACAGTGGGGCAGACCAATCTCTTACCGCCACGTACGAGCAAGCTCTCCAAGCCATCTTCAATACTCATCTGGCTCTGCGTGACAGCTTCCGTGGCTAGCCTCCTCGCGATTCCACTGACGAGCCAGCGTCAGCTAAGTATGGACGGAGACGGCTGGTGGCAATGGGTCGATCTCGTGAGCTTTCTCATGATTCACGCTGTCCTAATGGCTAATGATTCCTCCCGATCCACAGATCAACACATAGAACACCATCGCCGTCATTGCCTCGCTCTTCAAATTCGTCCCGCAGATCCTCTCCAATCACCGCCGGCAATCAACGCAGGGCTTCTCTATGCTGCAAGTCAGTCTCGACGCTACGTGCTGGGTCATCTTTCTGAGCATCAACTTCACGACGATCAGGCCTTCGTCGGATAATCCGGCGTTGTGGTCTCTGACAGCGATCATGATTGGTGGGGTTGTCGGAGATGGGGTGCCCATCTGGCAATGGTGGCCATATCGAGGGAACAGGGCTTCGGTGTCGCGACAGGAGATGATGATTGACGGTAAGTTGGGAGAGGAGGCGCCTTTGTTGGCTGAGAGAAGCGGGACAAATGTGTAGTGTAGTGCACGGCATGAAGCATGTAAGCGATGTCCCCGCGATGGTCGACATTTTCGCGATTTCGTCATGGCTAGCAATATACGTAGTTTCGTCCTCGCGGTGAGCGCGGCTGCTGACGAGTGTTTTTGCCGGCTGGCAAGCCGTACCACATCGTTCTCATTGTCGAAACGACCGACGCGCCGACAGTGATGGTCTTGCGTTATAGACTCGTAGTCGACTCGACGGAATGCGGAACCGGGACCGAGGCGTGAGACCATGATGAGTGCTGTGGAGGTCTGAGACCCTGAGGTCGACACCCATCAGCCAAATCACCAGGCGACAGCGCGACCCAGCAGGCGGCAACTGCGACCAGAAGCTACATCGCGCTGCAATTGCTAGCCAGCGACAGCGAGCCGGAGGCACGTCGCGACTCCTCCGACAGTGCCAGCGATACCGCGCCATTCACCACCACCGCGACCAACGGCGAACTCAGCAGGTCCTTCTTCTCCACCGCCGGGCCCAAGCGAGCCTAACAAGATGATGAAAAAGCGGTAGATCAGCGCATGGATGGCAAATAGCACATAAATGGCAATGGTAATTCAGGATGCAGCGCTCGAACGCAGCAACGCAGCAACCTTTGCAATCGCATCAAAGCTCAGATAAATGGTGGGTATAGCAAAAGCAACGCTTGAACGCAGCAACGCAGCAACGCAGCAACGCAGCAACTGTAGCGAATCGCGTTGGTGCTCAGATAGATGGCAGGTAATCAGTGGTACAGGAAATGGAACGCTTGAACGCGACAGACGCAGCATCTTGGCGAAAGCCGTTGGCGCTCAGATAGATGATGGAGTAGATTGCAGTAAATGGCAGAAGATAGCAGAAGATGGTGAGGAAGGGAAGAAAGAAGAAGGAAGAAGGAGAAGAGGAGGTTTGAGGCTGCGGTGGGGCAGGGGAGGGGGGGATGATTGTAGAAGGCGCTAAACCTGTATCGCATTTCAATGGGAGTTATTGAGCAAAGTTCGTGTTTTGACGCAGTCGGAAGAGTGGTGTCTATGCTGACCATGGAGGGGCGCGGTGAAGTCTGATCCCGTGACCGCACCAGATCACGTCGACAGTTCAGACAGGTCTAGCGCTTTGCCATGGCAGTGATCTGGACGGCAAGTATCGAGAAGACCATTAGCGTTGCTGCCATGTCTGCGATCTCCTGTGTATTGCCGGCAGAGGTCCTTCACGGGCGAGCGTATTGCGAAAAGGACCAGATTTCTACCTGGACCGGCTACCTTGGAAGAAGCGTGAAGCGCTCCGACTCGCTGCCGTTGCGAGAGCTACAGTGTATGTGCGTCGAACAACCAAGCGCAATGAGGTATTCCAGGGTTGGTATTACCTTTGGCGAACTTGGCATTTCTCGCGCAGGGCAGTGACTCGAGATCGCAATTGAGGACTAGCAATCAGCGATGTTAGGTTCCTAAAAGTCGGTGCGTCTGCATCGCACTATGTGAATGGCATCTCTAGTCGCCGAGGCGCGTAGAGTGCTCACGACTGGGTTAGTGTCTGGGAGTACGTTTGGCGGTAAGCATGCCTGGCGATCATTCTAAGTACCATCTCTTCGATACCTACTGTCTCGAACGTGCCTTACAATGTTCGGTATGCAAGTAGTACACACATTACCTAGCCTTTTCAATTATACACACCTCTCCATGTCCTCTTCAGCGCCCTCGTCACAACTTCATCTCTTGCCTAGAATGCGAACACAGCCAGCCCAGCCGCCACGACCACACTGCCAAAGCTGACAGCGATGCTTCCAGCCCCGTTCGAGCTGGAGGTTGGCGCAGGAGCAGCAGAGGTGGCAGACGCAGCACCTGCGGAGCTGCTCGACTTGGAAGCAGTGCGTGTTGCGCTTGTGTAGAGCGAGGTGGGAACGGTCATCGAGCCGGTGGGTGCAATGACAGTCGCGTTGCCAGCTGGGTAGCCGGAGAGGACGCCGGTGCCGTAAGGCTTGACGGTCGTGGTGGTCACAGTCGCGTTGCTTGGGGTGGTGGCCGAGATCGACATGGACGCGCTGGAGGAGGAGGTGGACTCGGTGGCAGTCGCGGTGGTGTAGTCAGACGGGCCCCAGGCGGTGCCGGTAGCGGTGGCTACCCACGAAGAGTAGCCGGCTGGGCGCTCGTGGTAGTCGGAGTTGGAGATGCCGAACTGGGTGGTGTACTGTCGCTGCTGTTAGCAATGCGCCGTGTCCAGGCAGATTCACATGCACCCACCTGGTACTGTCCAGTAGCATCATCGATCAGCTGGATGCCGTAGCCGGTGGTGCCGGGCTCGAGGTCAGTCTTCGGGTCCCACACGTAGGAGCCGGAGTTCTTGATCTTCTCGGCAAGGGGGTAGACGAGCTTGAGATCGGTCGCCGGGCCCTTGAGAAGGATCAAGGAAACGGTGCCATCGGTCGTAGGCTTCCAGGTGATTGTGAAGTTCTCTCCAACGGGCACGATGGAGTTCAAGCCAGGCTGGCTGATCGGGTTGCCCTCTGGCGCATTGCCAGTGGGCTTCGTGTAGGCCGAGGCAAAGGCGAGGCCAGTGACAAAGACGGAGAGGATGCTCTTGATAGACATTTTGGTGATTTTGCGTGGATTAGATGGTGAATGCTGTAAGTTGATTGATACGATGGGTCGACGAGAAAGACTTGATTAACGAATGTATGTAGTAAGTGCTGTCTTTCAAATTAAAACGAGTGACTGAGAACGAATTGTCTCGTGGTGTAGCAGATTCAGCGGTAACAACAGCTGAGGAGTGAAGCGGAGTCGGGCATTTCCACCTACTTGTAGAGGCGCTCATACCAATACCGGGACACTACAGGGGCTCGCCTACGCTGCGGCGCGGTCACGGGAATCGTGCTCTTGCGCCATCCGCCGGCCTTGGCCTGACTTCCCAGAGATCCTCCAGCGCCAGGCTGCTTTCGATGCGGATGAAGTGGTGGAGACCAGTCAGAGGGCACCGTTGCTGCGGATTAAGATTGCGTCTGGGGATTTGACCATGATCCGTGCTCGTATCTAGCAAATTGCTTCCTGGCAGCCGAGTGCCCTCCTGCTGGTCCACTCACGGAGTCGCGCTTTGACTGAGCATGCAAGAATATCGTACTCTTGCTCCTGCCAGAGCAGTATCGTAATCGTGATGCTCACGGATGCGGAAAACTTCAGATGTCGACGATCCAAGATGCAGGAGGTTTGACGAGCGCCAAGTCTCCGACCGTTCCCGACGGAAAGGAACGCCGTTGATACAGGTGGACACATCGTGGGACTTTGCAAACGATGGAAAACAATCTGTTCGATCACGCAATTGCCCTCTTCGAGATGGAATCCCCCACACTGAAGGAAGACTCTGGTAACCTGTGACCATTGCGGGATGCTGGTATATGCTGCCCTTGATCTGAAGCATCTGGTGCTCGAGGATCTTGCTCGAGGCGGCGCCTAACGAGTATGCATGGGCATCGCTCTGATGTCAAGGCTTGGTATACAAGCCGTTCTATGTTTCTCATGGCATTCCAGGTCATCGCGAGGATCCAAAGCGACCATAGAATTTGCTTGCCACGGACACCCAAGGGTTCGAGCAAGTTCAGGCATGTCACGGACTGATGAGCACAAGTGCAAGTATTTCGCATTCTTTTCATCTCAGCTCAGTTTCTCGGATTTTCTTGAGAGTCCCGGGCAAACATAATCAGCTTCCCGGTCTCTGCATCCTTCGTCAACGGCCCTGCTCCAGCATTACCGCAGCGAAGACCATTGATCATTATGTCCAACATCCCCCCTAGACGACGTCCCACGCGTTTGAACGCGGCGATGTTTGCCGTAGTTGAGGCAAACACGCTGGAACTGCATGACCATCCACTCATCACCAAGATCTGCAAGCTCAAGACGCGACCCCGTGGGGTCCTCGGAAGGTACATGTATACATCTCCATGGTTTCGTCGTCTCGGTGAAGTCACATCTTACGCGGCCCGAGTGCTGATTGGCGTGAAACGTTGAGATGCGTGCATGGGAGGAGTCGAGTCCGTAGATGGGCGTACAACAAATGTCTCACAGATAACATCAACACGACCCATCGTTGGCGAAACTGAAGTTACTCGAAGATGTTGAAAAGATCATTGCTGAAGGACTTCTGTCTTTTGCTACACATATTGTACATGTTGTTTTACTTCATTTCCACAAGGCGCAATGCCGATCCAGCAGCGAGGGTATCATCGTCTCTTTCGCTTTTCATCCATACTAGTACAGCAACATCCTGTGTCGCGCAGCTGACTTTTCATCATGTCGTAAACGATCGTAGGTGGTACACGAGCGGCCACTGGGGCCCTCATATCAAGGAAACGTAGTCGATAAGCAAGGGAGCAAAGCGGCATGAAGCGACATGCTCAACCACAGACACCGTAGTCTGGATGAAATATTAGCAGTCATTCACGACGTATTACCATCGAACCGGCGGACGACTTACTGATTGAGCCAAGGTTGACCAAGCCCTCTCGGATAAGATCCTGGAAATGCCACTCTGGAGCGCCCTCGTTCTTCCATGTCCAGAAGATCCATCCATCAGCCTTCTCGAAGGCAACGATTTGCGCCTCGATGAAGCGCTTGATGTTCTGCTTGTCGGCGTCGCCCAAGTCTGCGACTGAGCCGGAGTACTTGCCGTCGCAGGAGCCGATGTACGAGGAGCCGCCGGCCTTGTTGAAGGTGCCGTCGTAGCGGGCACCGATGCCACGACCATTGAGCCACTGGAGAGGATGTCAGTATAAAGGTAGGCATATGTGGGTAGGGAAGACAACTAACCTTGGCGCAATCTGTCTGCGCACCGGACCACTCGCCAGCGATGGTCCACTTGTTCGTCGACGCCATCTGGGAGCCGAAGCCACAGGCGGTGCTGACATGGCCGTCGATGCTAAGTTGCAGCGCACCGGAGTCGAAGACCTCGTAGTGATGTGTGTCGAGGAGTAGGTTCCACATGCCGGAGCCCCAGCTGTCCCAAGATGTGACACCCTCGAAGGCGTCATGAAAGGTGACAGCTACATTCGAGTCTTTCAGGTCACCCCAGCCGTCCATGTAGAACTGGCGTACGGTGTCCATGTTCAGGGCAGGACCGAGAGGCTCATTCACAAGCTCAATAGCCGAGACTGAAGGGTGGTCGGCGAAGTCGTCACGGATCTTGCCCAAGGCTTTGCGAGTAAGGTCGATCGAATCGGCTTCTGTCCAATGCACTTCACCAAGTTGACCGGAGTTGTCGAAGCCATTCTGGAGTCTGTTAGCTTGGGACGAGATCTAGCAGTCGGGAGCGGGCTTGCCTGCGAGCGTGGAGCGCCATGTAAATCGAGCATGAGCTGGATACCATGTGCCTCCGCCCAGCCAACAGCCTTCCCCACATAGTCGTATGCACCGTATACGTAGGGAGCTCCATTACCGCCAATGACCGACCAGTAGCCGATTGGGAGACGGGCAAAGTTCAGGCCTGCGGACTTCATCTCTGCGAAGTCGTCCTCGGTAATCCAGGTGTTCCAATGGTCACGGAGACGATCTGTGTCCCAACCGTACTCTGCGCCGTATGTGTACTCTGCAACATGATGGTCAGCTTGAGCCCTCTGCCGCTTACACTTGGCTGCTAGACGAACCATCAACCACATTGTCCGGCGTGGCTTCGAAAATGCTCGGTGTTATCCAAGGCTCGAGTACTAGCCATCCACCCAAGTTCACACCTCGGACCTTTTCCGACCCAAAGCCAAACTTGAGATCTCTTCGCACCTTCGACATGATGCCTGTTGGTGCTGCATTGCTGACAGATGACAGTAATGCTACTGCTGCCACCGCCGAGGTGGTGAGTCTTGATGTAAAAACCATGGTGAATCAATCACCGGAGAGTATGCTGAGTATTGCTATTGTGATATGCTGGCCATTCAAGAGAAGAAGAGCTGTGCGTGTGTTGCTCGAACTGCAGAAAGATATATTGCTCAGGATAGGATGCGCCTACGAACATGGAGTTGCACCTACCTTTGTAGTGATCAACATATTGCAAGCAACGCGCGCATCATCATCGCCCATACGCCATTAGCCGATCAACTACATCAGCGGTATGCTAGCACAGCTGGTTATTCCCCACCAAAGCCAAGTATCTTCTCCCCGTCCACAGCTTGTGACCAACGTTCGCTCCCCGCGACCTGGAGAACATACCGCTCTGAGCAGTGCCCACTGCAGATCCTCAAACCACCAGCGCATTACATCGGGCCACAACGGTCACCTGCTGGAGCTTTGCTAGGCACGAGACGGAAAAGCAGAGCTCGCAGGCCGAGAGCGGTGGATGCAGGGCATCTAGGATGACCGCTGTGGCGCTCTCGAGCCTCCAGGCACGAGCTACTCATTGGAGTGTTTGAAGAAGCAGGGCTTGGACCCTACAGCGGCCTTGCGGTGAGTGGCTGACTCGGAGCGAAAATGCGACGTCAAGTCAGCTGGAGTGATCCGGGTAAAGTCTCGATGAGAAAAGTGCGACATGGGCCGAATCGGCTTTCGGCAGCTGGATTCGCGCGGCTTGGAGGAAGTATTATGCAGTCACGAGAACGTGACTTTTGGACGATCTCTTTGCTGGACCCACGTCACCGCATGGCTTCCCCACACAAAGGACTTTCCCATTCCGTGTGGTCGGGACTGCCCATGGCCATGTGCTGTGTGCTACGAGGGCACACTCGTGGACATGGTCTATCCTACACACCGACCACGCTCTTCTTCGGACCAGACGAGCTGTTGCGTGGACGGAAACGTAATTCACAGCTTTAAACGGCGTACCACAGCGATGCAGTCATCGTGCTGCAGTCGGAACAGCCGAATAGACTTCGCGACCCGCTGGCAACCTTCTCCGCAATTCTGCCAACCTTCTATTGCCGAACCATGGCCTGCTCTCCGGCAGCCAATCGCTGTGCAGCATCCACCATAGCTATATCGCCGAGGTCGCCCGTCAGCTATAGCTATGTCGTCACACCAGGAATGGAATTCCGCTGCGATTCTGCATGTCATGGCTTCGCCGGGACACAAGTCCGACAGATGACAATGTTACATTCACCGGAGCTGTCGCGAGGCTGCCTTGCGACGGTCGTGTGCAACCCAGCATTTCAGGATCCCATGACGAGTGGGCTGTTGACAGACGCAATGCTGAGACAAGCCGACATGTGCGTACACTACAGCATACAACCCATCAACCACATCCTCAGCTCTCGAGTTCAGCAACCGTCGGATCCCAAGCACAAGGCTCGTACACTCCAGTCTCCAAGCTCTTCATGTCCTCCGCGTCCAGCTCGAAGTCGTACAGCTCCTTGTTCTCCTCGATCCTAGTCGGCGTAACGCTCTTGGGGAGGATCACGAATCCCTTCTGCAGGCCCCAGCGCAGCAATATTTGTGTAGACGTCTTGCCATGCTTCTTCACCAGCGGCTTGAGCAGAGGATCTTCATTGCGTGTGGCTCGCACAAGCGGGGAGTAGGCCTCGAGTACCACATTGCGCTCCTGGCACCACTTCACGATATCAGGTCGTGCCAGCCAGGGGTGTAGCTCGATCTGGTTGACGCTGAGTAGACCCGCTTCCTTCTTCGACTTCTGTTCCTGCATTGCAGTCAGCATCTTCCCCTTCTTTGTCATGCTATCCTGCAATACTCACTTGCTGCCACTTCTCCAGTTCCTCCAAATGATGCACTCCGTAATTGCTGACCCCAATACTCCTCACCTTTCCAGCATCGACCGCTTCGACCAAGGCCTTCCATGCTCCCAAGCGCCCTTCCTTACCGCCATACGGTGCGTGCAGCAGGTACAGATCAATGTAGTCCAGACCTGTTACCTCCAGACTCTTGTCTACACACTTCTTGGCTGCGGTGTAGGAGATGTCCTTCGGTGGGACCTTGGAGGTGAAAAAGAGCTCGGAGCGGGGGATGCCGGCTGCTAGCATGCCCGACGCGGAGGGCTGTTCGTTGCGATAGACGGTCGCGGAGTCGACATGGCGGTAGCCAGATTTGATCGCGTGCGTCGTCACTGATTCAGCTTCGGCGGCTGGGGTTTGGTAGCTACATAGCTGTTGTGAGCATGTTGATCATGGCAAGAAGAGGATCACTGAGGGCGGCTTACACGCCGTAGCCCAGTGCTGGAATGTCATAGCCAGATTTCAGCTTCAGGATAGACGTAATGGAGAGCTTTGACATCGTGGCAGTAGTGAGATGACGAGAGACGACTTTTGTGATCGAGATACTCCGCGTACCAGGAAATGAGAATACGGTACTTCCCTATGCTCAAGCAGGTTAATGCTGTTCCGAGCAGGTGGTGAGACGACTGCTTGATATACCTCTTCTGCGTTCCCGGCGTTTGGGCGCTATGTCCGTCGGCCGACTTATCCTCTATGATGATCGGCTCTACAAGTAAGATCACTGCGGACGTACTGGCCCATCTCAGACATGTGAGAAGGCCATGCAAACACGGATCGACCTCTCTAATTACGTTGCAGTCGCAGGGTAGTGTCTTCACTGTCATATCGTCTTTCACATTCCGCAAATTTGACGTCACTTCACTTCACTCGTGGCGCACCTTCCGCTGCAAGATATACATAACACAGATTATTCCTAAGCGCTCTTGCGCGCGATCCCCATCCTCGAGGTCTCTCACGAAACACTCACAGGCTTTTGTGCTACTGCACTATCATCCCGACCACGATGCGCCTCATACGCCAATCCATCGAGAAGAAGACGGGGGAAGGAAGTTGCACAATGTCACCCGAAGAACCGGAGGATATGTGGCATGCATATAACCTCATAAGAGAAGGCGACTCTCTCCGTGCTACCGCAGTCCGAAAAGTAGCCACCGAGTCGCTCTCCGGTAGCACAAGCACCCACCGCGTCCGCACGACACTCACAATCACGGTCACCAAGCTGGATTTCGATTCACATGCCTCTCAACTGCACGTGTCCGGCCGTGTGTCCGCAGAGAATCAGCACGTGAAACTCGGATCCTTTCATACTCTTGATCTGGAGTTGAATAGGGAGTTTACTCTCGAGAAAGCGGGTGGATGGGATTCCGTGGCACTGGATA